>PISW01015551.1:0-16395 GCA_004023785.1 Mungos mungo
GGCGGGTGTCTCAGCCAGAGGGCGCGGAGGCTCCGGAGATTCTCAGCCTTGGTTGACAGGACGCGCACCCAGGGCACTGGGTGCAAGAGGTGCGGGTACTTTCCCCAAGGCCAGAACGAGTTCCCCCGGATGCAGCGGTATTTCCGTGGGACGCATGATCTTCCAGGCGCCCGTGAGGCAGGAAGAGACTCGAGTCTGGAGTCTACCTGGGCTCCCACCTCCCGTGTACCAGCTTCTACCTCTGTGATTCCGACCCCAGAGAGGTCCCAGCACCTGATTCGAACCTTCAGCGCATATGTTAAACATATTGTCCGAATATGTGACTCTTGAATCTCCCCAGTGGGGAGGCTGCATACATTCCCTGAGGGATTTGGTAGGGGAAGGGCTTAAAGCCCTTAAATTATTGCAGTTTTTTTTCCTGTTACTTATGCATGTTTTGTATTTGCAAACTTCCTGTGTATCTCTGCTATTTGTCTGCTTGCTAATTTATGGCAATTATTAAATATTATTGCATTTGCATTGGTTGTTTCCCTGTGATCATTATTTAAAATTTTTATTTATTTATTTATTTATTTATTTTTGAGACCGAGAGACCGAGCATGAGTGGGGGAGGGGCCGAAAAAGAGGGAGACACAATCTGAAATGGGCTCTAGGCTCTGAGCTGTTAGCACATAACCCAACTGGGGGCTTGAACCCACCAACTGAGAGATCGTGACCTGATCTGAAGTCGGATGCCTAACTGACTGAGCCACCCCGGCGCCCCTCCCTGGGACCATATTTGGGGTGCACTGTCTGGTAGGAGAAATGCTGAGCTAGGGAAATCAGGTGACTTGAACTTCAGTTCCGACCTTGCCATTTAATGATGACGTAACTCTGGGCAAACTGTTCGTCTCTGAGCCTCGATTTTCTCATCTATGCAATGACCTTATGATGCTGTCCTTGCAAATGAGTAATGTGTATTGAAATAGTGTGTATAAAGCTTTCAGGTGAGGTCATAGTGTGGTCTTAATAAATGGTCTCCATTAAATAACCACACACAGAGAAGTACACACACAATTGTGCTTTTTAAATTTGTCCAGATTTGTGGGCTGGGAATCTCCGTTGCTAACTGCGTTTCTCATTCTCAAGGTCACACAGCTCATGAGAGTCAGAGTCAGGTCTGAACCCCAGACCCTTTAGTTTCCGAACCTGTGCTCTTCATCATCCCCGCTGAACTTCCCTTCTAAGAAAAGCAATTATGGGGCCTCCTGGGTGGCTCAGTCGGTTAAGTGTCCGACTTCGGACCAGGTCATGATCTCACGGTTCGTGGGTTTGAGCCCCACATCGGGCTCTGTGCTGACAGCTAGCTCAGAGCCTGGAGCCTGTCTTCAGATTCTGTGTCTCCCTCTCTCTCGGACCCTCCCCTGCTCATGCTGTCTCTCTCTCAAAAACAAATAAAACCTTAAAAAATTAAAAAAGAATAGAAAAATAAATATGAAGTTGAAGAATTTTGAGATAATCTACCCGTTTTCAGAATTCGCCACTGATGCATGGTCTTCTCCCCTGAATGAAGGCCCCTGCAACGGACAGAAATTGACCAAAGTCCTGGGAGGTGACTGGGATACATCCCTGCTCTTGGTTTTGAAACATTTTTCTGTATCAGAGCTCAAAGAGTTTCCCAATTGAGGACTTCTGTCTATGCTTTCTCTGGAATTATGAATGAGGGAAAGATGGGGTGAGGATGGGGGTCAAGCGTGAGAAAGGATCAACACCTTCTCTCCAAAAAATTAATCCCTTCCAGGTCCAGAAGACCTAGGGGCACAAAGGCCAGAGACTGCAGTGGTTACTGTCCAGGTGTCAGACAAAGTTCATTAAATTCCTGCCCTCATCACTTATTTGCTGTGTGACTTTGGGCAGGCCTCTTATCCTCTCTGAGTCCCTGCAGGTTACTACTTATTTACAATGTAGGCGAAGCACAATATGCACTTGGTGTTATCATGGGTGTTCAGTGTTATGACAGGTGACAGAAAATGGGGGAAAAGATAATGCGGAATGAGAGCAGAGTGTGGGATTAACAAGGTGGCCTGAGAAAGTGCCATGTGAGCACAAGCCTAAAGGAAGGGGTGGGGGAGCTATGTGAAGATCTGAGGGAGGAGTCTTCTGGGGAAAGGCAGCCGTCAGTGCAAACCGGAAACAGAGACATCCCCCCTTTTGTTGAGCACTGACATACCTCACCAGGTCACGGAAGCTTTGCCAGATGCAGTGCTGAATCCATGGTAACACCAAGTGACCAATTCCTGGGACCTTGAGCGGTGCCTGACAAAATGGGGCTGAATAAGTGCTCGGTGAATAGATGAAGGCATTTGTCACAACTGGTGACTGAACGGCTGCCTTGAAGTCCTCGCACACACCCCCACTCCTTAGCAGAGCGTCAGGTTCCTGGGTCTTTCTGTGGCTGGACAAGGGAAGATGTTTGTGCAAACTCTCCTGTCAGTCAACAGCGGGTGAGGACAGGTCAGGACGCGTCGGTGTCCTTGCTCAGTGACTCTCTCCTCCTGCATCAGCCAGCCTTCGCCCCGAGACTTGTCCCCTCCCCTGAACGGCCTCCCTCTAGGAAGTTTCAAGTTCTCTGTGGCATCACCCCCAAAGAGTGCCTTTCCCCTCCCTTCCCTACCTTAGGGAGTCCTGTGGAAAGGCGAGTCCGTCTGTCCCCACCCACCCCAGTCCTGAAGCTGCCTCCTCAGGGCACCGTGACCCCCGCTGGTGGAGCTGGAGCTGCCCCGGCCCAGGGTTCACCTTCGGAACTCACCTTCACGTGGGCAAACACTGAATCAGAGTCCGGTTTCTCTTTCGATCCAGGTGCTCAGCTGTCCGGGCTTCCCCAGCCTGGGGGCCTCCCCTGGCGGCGAAGTTTTCACTTTTCCTACATCAGCCGGAATTGCCCATCTGTCCAGGTTAAAAGCTGCACCATGGGGCTCAGGCAGGAATCACATCTCAGACAGAGCTTCGAGTCCAGAGACGCAGACAGAGCAGTCAGCTGGGATCCAGGAGAGGGGAGAGGCCACCAAAAAGACTGAGGACTCCCAGGTGACAGCCTCTTTGACATTTGGAGTCCGCCAGCTGCAGAGGAAGACCGGAGTCCAGGAATGAAGCCAGGTGAGCCCCACAGCATGCCCACGACCCTCACCTCCCCAGAGCCCTCATCTTCAGCCCCTGACGCTGGCTAAGCCCCCACCTTTCTGTCCTTCCATAACACAGATCTAGCTGCAGGATGCGGGCTGGCGCTCATTGCTGTGGTCATGTTGGGGACAGGAGCATTCCCAAGCTGACAGCCCCTCGGGGACCTCCTGGATGCTGGGGGCTGCCACCTGGCCCGGTTCAAGTCTCTGTCCCCACAAGAGCTGCAGGCCTTCAAGAGGGCCAAGGACACCTTTGTGAGTCCCCGCTGCCCCATCCCTCCCTTTGTGGGTTCCCTTGCCCCTGCACCCCCTCCTCACTGGGCTAACCCCCCACAGTCCTGCACTGGGCAGGCTCCCGTGCTCCTGCCCTGGAGGGGCTCCGCCCTCCTTTTGCAAGTGAACCTCCTGTCGTTAGCATCATCCAGTCCTACTGGGGCGTTCTCTCGTCTGTCCCTCCTGCAAGGGGCTGACCTCTGCCTCTGCCCTCCAGGAAGAGTCACTGTCCCCGAAGGCCTGGACCTGCCGCCCCCGCCTCTTCCCCAGGACCTGGGACCTGCAGCAGCTGCAGGTGAGGGGACAGTCAGCCCACCCCCGCCCTCCCTGGCCCCGCCCCATCTCCTTCTCACCATCCCTCTCTCCTCGTCCTCCCAACCTGTCCTGTCTCACCTGCCTCTGTCTCCCGTCCCTAGGTATGGGAGCGTCCGGTGGCCTTGGAGGCTGAGCTGGCCCTGACGCTGAAGGTCCTGGGGACCGTGGCTGAAGCGTCCCAGGAGGACATCCTGGACCAGCCCCTTCACACGCTGCGCCACATCCACTCCGAGCTCCAGGCCTGCGTGAGTGCTCGGGGCCCTCAGGCCACATCTGCGCTCCAAGCACCCAAATGTCCCCCTTGGCCCCAGGCCCTGCCTCACACACCGTCCTCCTCTGCCCCCAGGTCTCCGCTCAGCCGGAAGCAGGCTCCCGGCCCCGAGGCCGCCTCCACCACTGGCTGCACCGGCTCCGCGCTGCCCCGACGAAGGTGAGTGACCCGAGTCTGAGCACAACCGGGTGCCCCGATGACAGGCGGTCACTGACCCCCCCCCCCTCCCCACAGGAGTCGCTCAGCTGCCTGGAAACCTCCCTCATGTTCAACCTCTTCCGCCTCCTCACCCGGGACCTGAAATGTGTCGCCAGTGGAGACCTGTGTGTGTGACGCCTGATGTCCCCCGGCAACCTGTCCCAGCATCTTAAATGTTATTTATGCATCAACCCCTTTTCTTAATTTATTGCCATCAAATCATTATTTATGAATTTATGTGAGCGAAATCTCAAACTTGGGACCCGAGAAAATGTTTATTTTTCTACTTTTTATAAAAATCGTGCAAATAAAAACCGAGGGAAAAAATGCTCGTTGTGGTGTGGAACCGTGTGTGTGTTTGTATGGGTTAAATATGTGAGTTTTTTTTAATGTTTCTTTTTGAGAGAGTGTGCGGTGGGTCACGCACGAGCAGCAGTGGGGCAGACAGAGCGGGGCAGAGGATCCAAAGTGGGCTCCGTGCTGACAGCACAGAGCCTGACGTGGGGCTTGAACTCATGAACCACGTGATCATGACCTGAGCAGAAGTCAGATGCTTAACCGACCAAGCTACTCAGGCACCCCTTTTTTATTTTTATTAAAAAAAATTTTTTTTGCAACTACATGGATGGAACTAGAGGGTATTATGCTAAGCGAAATTAGTCAGAGAAAGACAGAGATCAGTTGACTTCACTCATATAAGGACTTTAAGATACAAAACAGATGAACATAAGGGAAGGGAAGCAAAAATATAAAAACCAGGAGGGGGGCAAAACATAAGAGACTTTTTTTTTTTAATGTTTCATTTATATTTGAGAGAGACAGAGCATGAGTGGGGAAAGGACAGAGAGAAGGAGACACAGACTCCAAAGCAGGCCCCAGGCTCCAAGCTGTCAGCACAGAGCCAGATGCGGGGCTCAAACTCATGAACTGTGAGATTATGACCTGAGCCGAAGTCAGACGCCCAACTGACTGAGCCACCCAGGCGCCCCTATAAGAGACTCTTAAATACAGAGAACAAACTGAAGGGGGTTGTGGGAGGGGGGGATGGGCTAAATGGGTGAGGGGCATTAAGGAATCTACTCCTGAAACCATTGTTGCACAATACGCTAACTAGCTTGGATGTAAATTAAAAAATAAATAATTAAATACATACAATTTTTAAGGAAAAAAATAAACATTAAAAAAATTTTTAAATAAAAATAATTTTTTCTGTCATAACAAATTATCACAAATTTAGCATCTCCAAACAAGAGTTGCTACCTCACGTTTCTATGGGTCAGAAATCCAGGTGGGCTCGGGGAAGAATCTGTTTCCGAGCTCATCCAGGTTATTGGCAGGATGGGTTCCTTGCAGTTGTAAAACCGAGATCCCTTCTCCCTTGTGAGGCTGAGTGCGTCCGCCCTGAGCTCTCGGTGGCCTGTCTGTGGTCTTTGGACACGGGACCCGACAGGTCAGAGCCAGCAACGGCGTGTGGCCAAGTCTTTCTCACGCTTCAAATCCCTCTGACTTCCCCGTCGGCCATATTTCGTCCGACTCCTGATTTCGGCTCATGTCCCAATCCCCGGGTCATGGGACTGAGCCCTGCATGGGGCTCGGTGCTGAGTTTAAGATTCTCTTAAGATTCTCTCTTAAGAAATTATGATTGTATCTCTTAAAGATTAAGATTCTTTTTTTATTAATTTTTATTTATTTTTGAGAGAGAGAGAGAGTGTGTGTGTGAGTGGGAGAGGGGCAGAGAGAGAGGGAGACACAGAATCCGAAGCAGGCTCCAGGCTCCGAGCTGTCAGCACAGAGCTCGATGTGGGGCTTGAACTCACACACCGTGAGATCATGACCTGAGCTGAAGTTGGATGCTTAATCGACAGAACCACCCAGGTGCCCCAAGATTAATATTCTTAATCTTAAGACTCTCTTTCTCGCTGGGAGCGCCTGGGTGGCTCCGTCAGTCAGGCGTCCGACTTCAGCTCAGGTCATGATCTCACGGTGTGTGGTGGGTTCGAGCCCCATGTCGGGCTCTGTGCTGACAGCTCGAAGCCTGGAGCTGCTTCGGATTCTGTGTCTCATTCTCTCTCTACACCTTGTGCTTTCTCTGTCTCTCAAAAAGATAAATAAATGTAAAAAAAAAAAAAAAAAGACTCTCTTTCTCTCTGTCCCTCTTCCTTGCTCGTGCGCTCTTTCTCTAAAGTAAAAATAATAAGAAGAGCTTTCAGCGTATTGAATGAGAAGTCGGAGGCAGCGAGGCGCATGGGAAGCTGTGTTGCCCTTGGAATGCAGGCTGTCCAAGTTGAGCAGCGCTCCCACTATAGAATATCCTGCAGAAATTGAGGGATTTTTATTAAAAAAATGTTTCCCACATGGGGACCTGCCAAGGTTCCCCACTGTAAAGTCACTTTTTATCTCCTTATAACGAGTACGTGGGGAGACTTTGAGACCAGGTAAGCGCGTATTCGAATCTTCTCCATCTCTGACCGGTTCTCGCTGGCATCTGTTGACGGTGTTTGTTTACCTGCCATTATTAGGTCAGTTACCCACCTGTGACTCTCTTTCTACATGTTTTAGCTGACTTTCTACTGTCAGGAAAAGCTTTCCTCTTCTCCCTCATTTGTGTATTTACCGATTGGTTTCTATCAGCATGGACTCACGACGCCTTATTCAGTGGATTGTAATTCTTTGCTATCACTTACTCTGGTATTTCACTTGTCCCGGATTAGGTCAGCGGGATTCAAGAGGGTGTCTATGTCCTTCTGGGTGTTCCCATCATTCTTTGCGCACCGCCTTGCTTTCTGGAATGACGTTTTTTAGTAAGTTCCCGCCACCTCCAGTTCTGTAAAGAGCCATTTCTTCAAGGAGATTTGTTATTTTCAGTGGAGAACAGTGTTTGGAGACCGAGACCTGGGTGCTAAGCGGGTTGATTGCTTCAGGAATACCATTGCTTCTGCTCTTTCCAAGGACAGAGCTAGGGAATAGATGTATGTATGTACAGAATTTTTGCTTACTGTAAAAGGCTATGATTTTATTAGTAACTTTTACACTGGGGGTTGCCTGGGTGGCTCAGTGAGTTAAGGAACCGACTCTTGATTTCAGCTCAGGTCGTGATTTCACTGTTCGTGAGATCAAGCTCTGCCTCAGGTGCTGTGCTGACAGCAAGGAGCCTGCTTGGGATTCCTTCTCTCTCTGCCCCTCCCCCACTCATGTGTGTTCTCTCATTCTCTCAAATAAATAAACTTAAAACAATTTTTTACACAGATTATCTGTTGAAATTATATTTTAGATATTTTCTTTTTTCTTTCATATATATTGGTCACATATTATTTCATTTATTTCATACATTTCTTTTTACTTTTTTTTTATTTTTGAGAGACAGAGAGACAGTGCGAACAGGGGAGGGTCAGAGAGAGAAGGAGACACAGAATCTGAAGCAGGCTCCAGGTTCTGAGCTAGCTGTTAGCATAGAGCCCGACACGGGGTTTGAACCCACGAGCTGCGGGATCATGACCTGAGCCGAAGCCGAGTGCTTAACCGACTGAGCCACCCAGGCGCCCCTCTTTTTACTTTTTAAATGGGGCTACTAGGAAATTTAAAATTACAAATATGGCTCACATAATACTTATATTGAACAGTGCTGGTCTAAAGGGCATGACGTCATAGTGCTTCTAGACTCTCTCCACCCAGAGACTCCTCTTTCCTCAGTGTATGAGTGCTGTCTCTCCTCATGATCACAAAGTGGCTGCCACAGATTGGGCCATCACACAATCTCATAACTGACCAAAACAAAACAAAAAAAAAAACCCAAAACAAAAAAAAAAGACCCCCAGAAGTGGCAAAGATTCCAGCTAACTGTATCTATACTTATTCTCTCTTTCTTCCTTTACTGAGAGAAACTAAGTTTTAGGTGGATTCAAGACACTCTGCCAAAGACAACGTTCTCCAGCCTTCCCTGAAACTACAGTAGCAGGTATTGTCCAATGCATAAGAGTGAAAGTGGTCTGAGCACCTTATGAGTCACTCCTTTAAAGGAAATGGCAATGCCCGTTTCTTTTTCCTTTCTTCTTTCTTGCTGCATGACAGGAATGAGCGCAGTCATTTTATTTTGCCTTCAGTTTTCCAGGGTATTTTTAGTGGATATAGAATTCTGTGTTGACAGCCTTGTTTTCTTTCAGCCCATTGAAGATTCAGGCGAAGTTATAATTAGACTCAGGTCCTTTCTTTCTGGAGCTCCCTCCATATTGGAATTTCTTCTCTCAATGTCTACCTTTTCTAGAAGCCCCAACCCTGGCATCTGACACCTCAGATGAATGACTATGGTTTTCTGCTTGAGTCCTAGCTGTCTCTTGCCGCACAGACAGAGACGCGTGTCTGGGGCAAAAGCCATGTAAATTAGATCCCATCCAGTACGTTCTCATCTTTAAAAGGTTGAATCCTCTCCAATTTCTGCCTGCTTCTGGTTTTCTCAGGGGCCTCCAAAGAGTTATTTTTTTAATGCATTTTTTCCAGAATTAGTAATTGTTGTCTGTGGAGAGGGTAGTCAGGACCCTCTCACCTGTCCTTCTCCCGTCCTTCTCCCTCTCTGGTTCCCCCTCAAGCAAGGGATTCCACTCGGGGCCTCTCCTGTGGTTGCAGACCACGTGTCAGCGGGGACTTGATTGATCTGGAGCTTTGACTGGGCTGGATGCCATCGATGGCTCGCTCAGATGGCTGGCGGGGAGCTCGGCCCGGAGAGTTGACCAGAGCACCTGGAAGTAGCTTCTCCATGTGACTCAGACTTCTCCCAGTACGGCAGTCCCTGGCCAGTTGAACTTCTTATAATGGGTTGGCTGCCCTCCAAATGGTCTTTAGAGGACAGGAAGTGAATGCTGAGGGCCAGTTAAGGGCCATGTCCGGAAATGACACTATATACTACTGGTCTCAGCAGTCTCAGGCCCCGCCCAGATTTGAGGGACTGGTTTACTAGGGAAGGTGCCTCTGTGCTCACCCCTCAAGACGTTCCTGATATCCAACCACCCCCACAAAGGCCACTTCCAGGCTGGTGATAATGTGGACGGGAGAAAGAAAGGAGACACCAGGAAAAAAGAAATGGAAGGGGAGATTCCAGTGAGCCGAACCAGATCTGCCATAAAGCTAACAAAGTTCACCTTTGGTTGGGTTTCCTGGAAACAGGTTATGAGAGGAGAGCTTCCTAGCACAAGTTTTACTGGGGAGGATTCTCAGGGGATAAACGACAAGAGAGATTGCTGAGCAGGACTGGTAACCCACCACACACTGAAAACAAGGTCCTACAGGGAGCTCTGGAGCTGGGAAGGCCTTTTGGAATTGTTCCGAATTGACGCAAGGAGTTCAGGCCTTTCTATCTTCATATCAGTCTGTTAGTGGTTGTGGGCTCCCCCCCTCCCAGAACTGGAGCATAAACATGGACCAGGTGGTTTCCAGTGGATGATGGAAATTCCCATGGAGGGACCTGGCTGTACACTCTCTGACCATCACAGTGCCCACTACAGTCCACCCCTTGGATTACTCTGAGCTGCTTGCTCTGTATACTCAGTTTGTCCGATCTGGGTACAGCTTGTCCAAGATTCTGGCTGGTCTGGTCTGGAGGAAAGTGAAAAAGAAGGTGTAGTAGGATGATCGAAACCATGCTTCTGCAGTGGGTCACAGGCAAGTTACTGATACTCATTATTCCCTCCTGCACCACACATTGTAGATTCCCTTCCTCCTCGACTAGAAGTCCTACTGGCCTGGATGGGTAACCCAGACCCTCACTCCAGAGTGGTGTGAGGCCTTTGCTCCCATGACCTTCTCAATCTATTCATTTTTTTCCCCATCAAAGCTGGTCAACCGAGTAACTGAAGATGACCCAGTGAATCACTTGAGTGCTGAAAATATGCTCCCCCATCTCCACTGTGCAAGAGGGTCAATTTCCCCCCCTGAAATGTTGTTCACTGGTGTCTTGGCAGAGGAGCAGTGGCTGGGTGACAAGCAGAACTAAAGGTCCAATGGGATTCTTGCTGAGTTCCAGGTGGAAAGGACCCTTCACTGGGAACCAGGATCTCTCATTCTGCAGAGCCTAAATTTTCTGGTAGGAAGCATGACTGTCTAAGGCGGGTCAGTGGAAATGATGGGAAGCTATGCCATTTTGGTATTCAGTCTTTGGTTCCCAGGCTCATTTTTCTACTCACTGGGGACCCAACACCATTTGATGATGGTTGATTTACAGCGTGCGCTGCATACTCAGTAATGAAAGTCTACCCTTGCAGAGTTTCCATTGCAAGCTGAAGCCTCAGCTACATATTTAAGAGGCAATTTCACTGCTCTATTAGGCCAACTCTTCTGGGTAGTGAGGTATGTAAAGGGACCAGCGGATCCCATGGTTGCATGCCTACTGCTGTATTTCCTGTTCTAAAGTCCTTTGATCTATGGTGGTGTTACGCAGGATCCTATGTCGGTGGATCTGAGTCCTTATATCCCTCAGATGGTAGTTCTTGCTCAGGTCTTGATGTCAGGAGACGCAAACCCTTGGCTGGGTTATCCCAATCAGGATGAATCACTGCCCTATCCAGGGTGGAAGGGACCCAGTGTCATCAACTTGTCCCCTAGTGGCAGGTTGGTCTTAGTGCATGGTGCTTCTGGCTAAGAGGCTGGGCATTCAGCGGTGGCATTATCCAGAACAGTTTGGATGAACAGCAGCTCAGGTTTCTGGGCCTCATCCATGGCCTTCGTCCTGCCACCATGGCCACCCTATTCGTGCATGCACGGTAGCAGAGCCGGGGAGGCTGATGATAGAGGCTGCTGATGTCAGCTGGCTAAGTCATTATTTCCCCTTGGTTGACTAGTGTCACTTCTGTAGTAGATGGTCTCTGGTGGCGTTGATGTGCAAAAACAAAATACACTGTGTGTCCATTCCCCTATGTCCATCCATATACCTCTAACCCAAATGTCCCCATACGGGGTCACCTTGTCTTTTTCAGACTAATTTCAAGCTGCTGACTAGGTGTCAGGGCCATTTGCTAGTGCTTATACATTCTTGCATGGCCTTATCGGGCCTCTCTGTTTCCACGGCCTGGATGATCAGCTTTACCACCGGGAGCTCTGCCTATTGACAAGATTTCCTGTGAATGTCATCTTTCGGGGTCACCCTTGAATGGCCTATCATGGGACAAAAGTCTATTTTCATCTTAGATACACGTACTGAGCCAATCCATCCATGGACCAAGCTTAGCCTCTTTCATCCTCATGGGCCAGCCACAAAGAACCCCCTGCCATGTGGCCATACATGTGAACAGAGGACTAAGCAGCACATTCAACGGTGACAGGTGACATGGAAGCTTGGACCCTTTGTTCATGAAGCAGACTTGCACTCTGGCCCTGCCTGTGCCTGATCTTAGATGTACCACTTCCATCTTACAATGAATGGCCTGATGATTTGGTGGGTCAGACAGCTCATAATTGGTCACTTGATGTCTCGAGACATTGAACTTCCTGTCCACGGTGACCCAGCAGCACGCCAGGCACTGCTTTATGAACGGAGTGTACTTTGTTGTAGATGCCCTGACCTTGCTCCAGAACCTTAGTGGGCTCCATTGTGTTTTTCCTATTGAGGTTTGTGTAAATGTCACAAGTGGTCTTTTCTTACCACAGACACCTCAAGTTCCATAGGGTCTGTCGGATCGTGCGCTTCAAGCGGCAGAGGGTCTCACGCCACAGCCTGGACCTGCTGCAGAGTGCTCTTCTTTTCTGCCCCCCACTCAAAGCTGACACTGTTTCACGTCTCTGGCTTGAGCATTATTCTCATATGCTGTCTGCTGAGTCGGAACATGCCTCAGTGGCATTGTGCCTCTTAGCAGGAAGAGGTGTAAGTTGCCATAGTTTCTCTTGAAGTGGGTATCCTGACATACCCCAGGCCCCTGGGCCTCTAAAGACTTGACTCATCTAGCAGGTGCCTGAATTCTTGAAGAGTTTCCCTCCCACTCTTGGGAGGACATCTTCCCATGCCCTTGTCACTTCTTCCTCTTCCAATCTGATTAGCATGTTGCTGTCAAAGAGTGGGCCAACATAACGTTGTGTGTCCAGATGGTCTAGGTCCTTGCAGTTAATGTAATGGCAGAGGACAGGACGGGCTAACATATCCCTGGGGCCAGACTAAATATGCATCTCGGCCGTCCTGAGTAAATGCAACCCACCTCTGACCCTCCTTTCCATAAGGGACAGAAAGACTGCCTTTGCCTGTCTGCCAGGGCAACGGCTACCTATCACATAGTGAGGCTGTGCTCATTCTCTCTGGCAAACATACCCTGTCCCGCACAGCAGCTGTAATCTGGGCGACCACTCGATTAAATGTGCACATCCACTGTCACCCACCGTGATCCAGATGGCTTCAAAGGGATCAGGCAAGTGAACTAAATGAGGGTATGATGGGACCACCACCCTTGCCTTCTTCACGTCTTTGAGGATGGCACTGCTCTCTGCCGTACCCTCGGGGAGTGTGATGATTTTCTTTAAATTATGATGATCAGGTTGAGAAGTGGCTAGTTTCAGAGGTTTCTATTATAAGAAGCCCTTCCCCATTATTAGAGCTCTGTGAGGGAGACCTGGGTCAGGATTCCATTTATCACCACCTCCGTATGCTCCCCGCTCTAGCGGAAAGGCCAGATGGCGTCAATATTAATTCAGATCCTGTGTTCCACCGTTATCAAAGGGTCCGAGTTTTCACCTTTACCAGTGCCCTGCTAACCAAGGTAATTGCCATTGGCAGTGGCTCCCAGTAAATGTTTAATGACTGGTTCTCAGAGAAGAAAAGCTCTAATTTGTAGCATTTTCCAGTTTCGATGGTATAAATCCAGCCACCATGGCTGACACCAAGCTGCCAACCTGGTATCGCTGAGCACGGAGTTTGGAAGAGATGCCTGGCAGGACATCATTATCTAGTATTTCTACGTAGAAATAATAGACATAATATTTTACTTGCCTGGAACTGTCATAACAGAGCACCATAAACTGAGTGACTTAAAAATGGCAGAAATGTGTGGTCTCACAGTTCTGAAGGTTGGAAGTCCAACGTCAAGGTATCAGTGGGGCCATTCAGGTTTTCATCTGCAACCCTGTACAGGAGAACCCTTCTTCATCTTTTCCAGCTGCCGGTGTCTGCCAGCAATCCCCGGCATTCCCTGTGTGCGCCACTGCCAACGTGGCCTCGACTGTCACATGGCCTCCTTCCTCTGTGTCTCTTCTCCCTCTTTTTATAAGCACAGCAGTCGTACTGGATTGGGCCAAACCTAATGACCTCATCTTTAAAAAAAATTTTTTAAATGTATATTTATGAGGGACAGAGCCTGAGTGGGGGAGGGGCAGAGAGAGAAGGAGACACAGCATCCAAAGCAGGCTCTGGGCTCTGAGCCCAATGCGGGGCTAGAACTCACAGAGTGCAAAATCAAGACCTGAGCCAGAGTCTGACGCT
Organism: Mungos mungo; assembly: GCA_004023785.1. Lineage (NCBI taxonomy): Eukaryota > Metazoa > Chordata > Mammalia > Carnivora > Herpestidae > Mungos > Mungos mungo. Next base: position 13,664 of record PISW01015551.1, read on the forward strand.
TAACCAACTGAGCCACCCAGGCACCGCTCTTTTAGTAAGACTTTAAATTGCAAGTTCATGTAATTTAATGTTTTTAATGGCTTTACTTAACAGTCGACTTACAAAATGCCTGCAAATTTAACAATTGGCACAGGTTGAGTTGGTACAAGCCACGCCGTGGGTCGTGGGTCCTTTTGGGGAAGGACTGGGGAGATCACAATGAACACGCTTGCTGTGACATTTGCAAGCTCACTCTTCATAGGGGCCTGGCCTCCCCTGAAGTTTGGGACCTGCAAATGGACTCAGGTCTGGAAACTGGGCAAGGGAGTGTGAGTTTTTGTGAGGGCATCTGCCCTCAGCCTCTGGGTCACCCACCCTAAAATACTTAATTGCATAAATTATGAAATCCTCATATTGGCTGCCATATACATCGCCCCTCACAGCTTCATGTTCTATCAAAACTCTCCTGTGCCCTTTGTGGGTCAGGCTCACTGGCTACCAGTCCAGCCTTGCTGCCTGTTGCAATCATGGTGTCCACCTTGCTTCTGGAGTTTGGGTCACCACCGCCTGGCCTGTGTTATTTGGGCATCCTACCATCCCCATCATTATCAGAGAGCCCACGTTCTGAAAGCATCCCCGACCATCAGCCTTGGGCCATGGAGGCAGCCAGCTCTGGCTTTCTGGGTGATGCTGGTACCCCCTTCTCACTGTGGACAACCGTGTTATGTGGGCAGCGCCTCCCAGGGGCCACACAGCCAGGTGGGTTTCCAGGCTCGAAATATCCACTTCTGGATGTCCTCTGAGCCTTCTGCTCCTAGTCTCCTATTCTTTCTCTAGCACGTAGGGTGGGTCTTCACATTTTTCAAGCACATTAACCCCACCTCTCAGATTCCTTGCTGGGATGCTAAATCCTTGATCATGGGGGAACACGCTGGTGTTGACAACTCCATTGTCTCGTGAGCATTTGTCTCATTTGAAGTCTTTGCCTGATCTTCAAGCTTCTCTGTGCATCTGCTCAAATATCCCCATTCTAAGTCTTCAGGTCCCACCTCGGCACAGGGGACTCGCAGGGCTGGGCGGTCCACTCTCTCTGAATCTCCACAACTCTTAGGAAGATCTCTTGAGTCTGTCTTCCAGTTCATGGGCTGCCAAGGCAGAATCTGGCTTTCAAGTCCTTCCGTGAATTGGTGACAGATCATCTGAGCCTGCCATTATGGCTCAGGATACTTCCTCTTCCACCAGATCTCATCCTTGCTCACCCCAGGTAAAAATTTCACTTATTGCACTGCTAAGCATAGTAGGAGTCTCCACACTCCACCTGCTACTAGGGATGGGTCCTCACTGCCAGGCAACCAGCAAGTGTCCCCCTTCCAAAAGCCGATTGTCAAGTCGGCTTGATAAGACCACTTTTGGTACAAGTGACCTTAGGTTAGATTTTCTGGGGCATCTGAGACAGAATTGCAGGCAGGAGGCTTTTGGGGGAGGGCTCTTGGGAGACGCACCTGTAAGAAGATGAGGAAGGCAGCGTTGTGGGGGGCAAGGTGCCCTGCACTGCAGTTCCACGGGATGTTAGCCCATCCTACAGAGAGCTCTGCACCTGACTTGTCCCAAATTGCAGCCAGGGATTCAGGCTTTGGTGTCTCTATGTCACCCAACCATTGGCCATGGCCAGTTCCCTGGGAGGCGACTATGTTGAGGCACTTCCTTCGTGATGGGTGTGGCCAGGAGCCAGCAGCAGCTGCATTCCCCACAGCTGGGGCCTGAGCCTGCAGGTTGAAGAAGGGACGTGGGTGGAGCATCGCCATAGCCAGGCTTCCACAACACAGCTAAGCGTCAGGGCCTCACCTTTGCATGGCCCTTCCCAGGCTGGGGCAGGGCCTTCTCCACAGGTTCACATGGTCACATGTTTTTGTAATATAAGCAAAATAAAATCTTTCCCCCAGGCAGCTCAGTTGATTAAGCATCCGACTCTTGATTTCAGTTCAGGTCATGGTCTCAAGGTTTGTGAGTTCAAGCCCCACATTGGGTTCTGTGTTGACAGCACGGAGCCTGCTTGGGATTCTCTGTCTCCCCCTCTCTCTGTCCCTCCCCCACTCACTCTCCTCTTTTTCAAAAATAAATAAACATTAAAAAAATCTTTTCCCATTCTGTTTCCTATTTTTAGTGAGATAAAATTGATGTAGAACATTATGTTAATTTCAGGTGTACAACTTAATGATTCAATATTTGTATATATTATGAAATGATCACCTCAATTCGTCACCATACATAATTATAATTTTCTTTCTTGAGATGAGAACTTTTAAGACCTACTCCCTTAGCAATTTTCAAATATTCAATATAGTATTATTAGCTATCATCACTGTACAGCACATCCTTTTTTTTTTATTTTTTATTTTTTATTTTTTTTATTTTTATTTTTTATTTTTTAATAGTTTATTGTCAAATTGGTTTCCATATAACACCGAGTGCTTCTCCCCACAAGTGCCCCCCACCATGACCATCACCCCCCTCCTCCCCTCCCCCTCCCCCCTCAGTCCATGGTTCATCTCCAGTATTCAGTAGTCTCCCTTGATCTGTGTCCCTCACTCATCCCCACTCTCTTTCCTCCTTCCTCTCCCCATGGTCCCCTGCCAGGTCTGTCCTGTTAGACCTATGAATGCAAACATATGGTATCTGTCCTTCTCTGCCTGACTTATTTCGCTTAGCATGACACCCTCAAGGTCCATCCACTTTCCTACAAATGGCCATAT
>PISW01015552.1:0-16369 GCA_004023785.1 Mungos mungo
CTCTTGGGACTTCATCAAGATAAAAAGCTTCTGCAAGGCAAAGGAAACAACCAAGAAAACTAATAGGCAACCGACAGAATGGGAAAAGATAGTTGCAAATGACATATCAGATAAAGGGCTAGTATCTAAAATCTACAAGGAACTCACCAAACTTCACACCCACAAAACAAATAACCCAGTGAAGAAATGGGCAGAAGACGTGAACAGACACTTCTCCAAAGAGGACATCCAGATGGCCTACAGGCACATGAAACGATGCTCACCATCACTCATCATCAGGGAAACACAAATCAAAACCACACTGAGATACCACCTCACACCAGTCAGAGTGGCTAAAATGAACAAATCAAGAGACTATAGATGCTGGCAAGGGTGTGGAGAGATGGGCACCCTCCTACACTGTTGGTGGGAATGTAAACTGGTGCAGCCACTCTGGAAAACAGTGTGGGGGTTCCTCAAAAAAAACTATCCATAGAACTCCCTTATGACCCAGCAATAGCCCTGCTAGGGATTTACCCAAGAGATACAGAAATGCTGATGCATAGGAGCACATGTACCCCAGTGTTCATAGCAGCACTGTCAACAATAGCCAAATCATGGAAAAAGCCTAAATGCCCAACACCTGATAAGTGGATCAAGAAGATGTGGTATATATACACAATGGAGTATTACATGGCAATGAGAGGGAATGACATATGGCCATTTGTAGGAAAGTGGATGGACCTCGAGAGTGTCATGCTAAGTGAAATAAGTCAGGCAGAGAAGGACAGAAACCATATGTTAGCACTCATAGGTCTAACAGGAAACTTTCAGAATGATCTAGCTTCAAGAAAAGCAAGCAGTTAGTAGTGCTTAAGAAAAATTGATTCAGTATCTAATGGATAATTGATATCTCTCACAACACAGCATTTTATATACTGTTAAGTGAAACTGCAATACAATCTAAGTTTATTTGGGGAGTGTTTGCTGTATCATTGGATTTAATGAAATGTTTAGAGGTGCAATAGGCATGACTTTGAGTAGATAATGAAAGAAAATGCAAAATGCTTATTGATTTATGATGTGGTTTCATCTTAGCTTGCGCAAAGCATGCAGTATTTAATACATAGTAGCAGAATATTTACTATTGAAGCTTGAAAAGATGTGAGTTCTTTGTGTGCAACCTTTCATTTATGCATGTGAGAGGGTTGTCGTTTTTTAAATATTTTTACATTGTAGTACTTGTTTTGCTTGTTGGTGGTGTTTGCTTATTTAATACATTCTGTCAAGGACAGGAATTACATGCTGTTTTTTCTTTTTTTTTTTCCCTAGGGAGTGTGTCTTGGGTTTTTCCCTTATTATTTTCTTTACTTTTTTTTTTCTTCCTCTTCTTTTTTACGGTGGTGGGGGTGGTTATGTTTAAATGAAGTTGCTTTTACAGTACCAAAGACTTAAGCATCCATTTCCTATATAAAAGGTAGCTACTTTTCTGCATGGACCTCAAGTATACTGTAGAATAGAGGTGGAATTTAAGGAAAGGTATTAAGCAGGCTGTGTTTTAGCTTATAGGCAAGTAATAAATTGTATCATGTATCTTGAATGTATCATAGATAAGCTGCTACATAACGATTGCCACTTCAGATAGCTGTGAAATTAGGTGATTAACTAGTTGGTACTTAACCTTTTAATTTCTGTATAAGTCTAATTACATGAAATAGAAGAGGGCGTTTTGATTTTTTACTTTGCTTTTCTGTTTGGAGTGTCATTGTAACTACTGTATTGTAAATGACGGAAAATAATTGCATATGTTAAAAAAATAAATTGCGTTATATTTAAAAAAAAAAGTCCATACAAGGAATCCTTGTACACTGCTGGTGGAATTTTAAATTAGTATAGCCACTGTGTAAAAAAATGTATGGAGACTCTTTAAAAAATTAAACTAACATATTATATAGCGATTCCACTTCTAGGTAAATATACAAAGAAAACAAAATCATTATGTTGCAGAAATATCTGCACCCCCATGTTCAATGCAGCATGATTTATAGTAACCAAGTCATGGAAACAAGTGTCTACTAAAAGGGGACTACTTGCATCTACCAAAAGGTGAATGGACAAACAAAATATCACACACACACACACACAATGGAATACTATTTCATTACATCATAAAAAAAGAAATCCTACCATTTGCAACATCATGGACGAACTGTGAGGGCATTACACTATATAAGTCAATCAGAAAAAGGTAACATATGATCTCATTTATATGTGGAATCTAAACAAAATAAAACAAAAAACCAAAAAACTCATAGAAGAAGAGATCAGACTTGTGGTTATCACAAGGGCAGGGACTGAGGATGGGTGAATTGGAGGAAGTTGTCAAAAGGTACAAACTTCCAGTTATAAGATAAATAAGTACTGGGGATGTAATGTACAATATGATGACTATAGTTAACACTGCATAATCAAACTCCTGAACACAGACAAAGGAAAAATCTTCAAAGCAGTGAGAAATGACAGATAGCCAAAAGGAGAACACCAATTCAAATGGCCAAGGATCTCTCATCAGAAACAATGGAGGCCACAGGGAAGTAGCACAATAGTTTTCAAGTGAAGGAAAAGAACTAAAAACCCAGAATCTAGTACCAAATGAAAAGACCTTCAGGAGTCCAAGGGAAATCAAGACATTCTCATATGAGGGAAAACTAAGAATATTTGTTGCCAGTAGACCTATCCTAGAAGAATGGGTAAATGAAGCTCTCTAAAAAGAAAGGAAATACGGGGCACCTGGGTGGCTCAGTCAGTTAAGTGTCTGACTTTGGCTCAGGTCATGATCTCATGGTCTGTGAGTTTGATCCCGATACAGGGATTCTGTGTTTCCCTCTTGCTCTCCCCCTTCCCTGCTGTGCCCTGTCGCCCTGTCTCCCTGTCTCCCTCTCTCTCTCTCTCTCTCTCTCTCTCTCAGAGATCAACATTAAAAATTAAAAATTTAAAAAGAAAGGAAATGATAAAAGAAGGAATCTCTGGGAAGATCAGGAAGACAGAACAAGGGAAGGAGTAAATACATGAGTAAATACAATATGCTTTCCCTCTCCTCTTGTTTTTTCTAAATCATGTTTGACAGTTGAAACAAAAATTCTAACACTGTCTGATGTGCTTCTTAATGTATAGACAAAATAATTTAAGATAATCATATTATAAACAGGTAGCATAAAGAAATTTAAAGGGAAGTAAGGTTTCTACTCTTCACTCACACTGGTAAAATGTCAACACCAGTTGATGGTAGTAACTTATGTATGTATTATGTTAATACTTAGAGCAAGCATTGAAAAAAGCTATTAAAGCTATATATATCTATATTCAAAAACACAATGTGTAAGTCAAAGTGGAATTCTAGAAAGGTATGAGTAACCCACAGGAGGGCAGGATAAAGAAAACAAAGAACAGAGGAAACAAACAGAAAATAAAACAAAACAAAAATGACAAACTTAAGCCCTAAGATATTAATAACAACATTAAGCAGAAATGGTCTAAATATACCATTTAGGGGTGCCTGGATGGCTCGGTCGGTTGAGTGTCCAACTTCGGCTCAGGTCGGTTCGTGGGTTCAAGCCCCGTGTCAGGCTCTGTGCTGACAGCTAGCTAAGAACCTGGAGCCAGTCTTCAGATTCTGTGTCTCCCTCTCTCTCCAACCCTCCCCTGCTCACGCTGTCTCTCTCTCTCAAAAATAAATAAAACATTTAAAAAATTAAATATACCAATTAAAAGAGACTGGCAAAGTAGATAAAAATACTGAACTATATGCTGTCTACAAGAAACTCATTTTATGTGCAATGATGTAAGCTGAAAGTAAAGGGATGAAAAAGGATATACCACGCAACCTTTAATCCAAAGAAGGAAATAAAGTTATTAATATCATAAAAAGTAGACTTCCATGCAAAAAAATTACCAGAGACAGAGAACATCACATAATAAAAGGTCAATCCACCAAGATTTAGCAATCCTAAATGCATTTGCATCAAACAACAAAGCCGCAAAATGTGAAGCAATAAATTATTGAATTGAAAGGAAACAGACACATCAACACTTGTAGCTGGACACTTCAATACCTCTTTCTCAACAACTGACTGAACTAGATAGAAAACCAGCCAAGGACAGAGAAGAATTCAGCAACACCATCAACCAACAGGAGTAAAGCAACATTTATATAAAAAAATAACTCAACCCAACAACAGCAGGATTCTTTTCATGTGACCATGGAACATTTACCAAGACAGACCATATCCCAGGCCATAAAACAAACCTCAATAAATTTAAAGAAATTGCAATCATACAGAGTATATTCTCTGACCACTATGTAACCAAACCAGAAATCAGTAGCAGAATGGTAACAGGAAAATCTACAAACACTTGGAAACTAAATGACACACTGCTATACAATTCATTGGTCAAACATGAAGTCTCTAAGGAAATTAAAAACTACATTGAACTACATGAAAAGGAAAACGTATCAAAATTTGTGGGACATAGCTAAATTGATAACACTAAATGCTTACATTAGAAAACAGGTAAAGTCTTAAATCAATAACCTAAGCTCTTACCACAAGAAATTAGGTAAAAAAAAAAAAGGGGGGGGGGCACGTGAGTGTCTCAGTCGGTTAAGCATCCGGCTTCAGCTCATGTCATGATCTCCTGGTTTGTGAGTTCAAGCCCCACTTTGGGCTGTATGCTGACAGCTCAGAGCCTGGAGTCTCCTTCAGATTCTCTATCTCCCCCTCTCTCTGCCCCTCCCATGCTCATACTCTGTCTCTCAATAATAAAACATTAAAATTTTTTTTTAAATTAGCGAAAAAAATAAACCCAAAACAGGAGGAAGGAAGTAATGAAGGCAGAGATCCTGATTGAAAACAGAAAGACAATAAAGTCAATGAAACAAAAAAGCTTGTTCTTTGAAAAGATCAAGAAAAGTGACAAACGTCTATCAAGTTTGAGAAAGAAAAAGAGAAGACACAAATTTTCATTATCAGGAATGAAATATCACCACAGAGCCAGCCTGCAGACATCAAAGGGCAGTAAGAGAATATTTTGAACAATTCTACACAAAGTTGACAACTTAGATGAAATATATCAACTCCTTGATAAGCATAAACTACCACAATACATCCAATATTAAATAGAAAACTTTTATTGTCCTAAACCTATTAAATAAATTTACTCCATAATTTTAAGGCCATAAAGAGATTAAATAAAGATAATTAGGCAAAGTATTTAGCATAGTGACAGGCACATTAGCTAGTACTGAATAAATAAAGGCCATTATCATTTTTTGCCATTATCACTTTATTTAAATCATTACAACCACTCTCAGGGAAACTGAGGCTTCACAGAGATGAAACCCTTTGCTAAAAAGAAAGAGTCAGAATTCAAACCCAGTTCTGAAGCCAGTGCCATTTCCTCTAGAGTTTAGAGTACACACCACGGTCATCCCCCTTGGAGATGTGCCAACCAACACTTCCTTTATAGATAGGAAAACTGCAAAGGAGTGAGGTTTTGTCAAAGCCCCAGAAGTCAATTAATGCTCACCAACTAATTCTTCAACAGTGTACAACAATGACTCTCAAAAATTAGGGTGCATCAGAATCTTTTTTTGTTAAATAGAGATTGTTGGGTCCCAGCCCAAGAATTCACATTTTTTTAAAGGCAAATAATTTTATTGACATATCTTCTTTAGTTTGATGAGGAGTACATTCTAATTCTTAATATCAGGTAGTTTTTCCTTGGAATTTTCCTGTCTTTTAAATTTAATGATAATCAAGACAGCATATTCTGCAAAAACTTGAAACACTTAATTGAAGCAATATAGGCAATGTTCTAAATTTTCTATTCAAAGCTATCTATTAAAATTTTATTTTATTTTATTTAGTTTTACTAGTAGCTTTATTTTTCTAATTAAATAGTTTATTCCCAAGTTGGTTTCCATATAACACCCAGTGCTCTTCCCCACAAGTGCCCCTCTCCATGCCCATCACCCCCCTTCCCCTTCTCCCCTCCCTCTTCAGCTCCTAGTTTCAGTATTCAAGAATCTAACAAATTCCCAGTTAATGAAGCACACTTTGAGAATAGTGTACAATAACGATAGATGTTAGCCTACCCATCCCCCAAACCAGAAGCTGTCACTCTCCACAGATAGGGACAGAACTGAGATAGAATAAGGCTCTAAATCAGTGGTTCTGAGGGTGGCCCCTCACTCACCTACTAAATCAGAAACCCTGCAAGTGGGGCCTACATATCTTGTCTTTTAATAGGTATTTCAAGTGATTCTGATGCATGCTAAACTTTGAGAACCACTGCTCTACAATCAAAATGATTTGCAAAAACCCATCCCTTTACAGTAGGAGAAATAAAGTTAATACCAACTTTTTCCACTTTTGAGAACTTGGGACTCTGGAACCAGATAATTCTAAGTTCAAATCCAGACTTAGAAAGTACTTCCATGATTTTTAGATTCTTACCAGCAAAATGGAATAGTCATATTCCAGGAAGTAATTTGGCATTACTAATCCCTAACTGGACTTGAAGCAATTTAGCCTATGGAAGTCATCAGAGATGTGAACAGATTTATATCATCTATAGGCATCTGTGGGCTTAACTACTGTGAGCAATCATGAAAAGTCCACGATATTTAGTAATTTTCAATTGTGCTTAAGTACAATCTTATATGTAGCACTGTGAGCCTGGTGTGTGTGCATGTGCACACAATACACTGGTCAGGCAAGAGCAGCCCACCAAGAACCTGATTCTCACATGACCTGGTTGTTTTCTGCTAGCCCACAGAGGCATGAGAAGAGATAAAAACATGGTCTCTTTCATAGAAAAAAAAAAAAAAACTAAGGCAATTACCCTATGTCAACGTCTTCCCAGAAACCCAGGACTCACCAAAGAAATGTGACTGAGGAGGAGCCTGGCCCATAAACCCATTTCTATACTGGTATATGTGCAGTTCTTAAAGGCCTCAGTAGTGTTCTTTATAAATGTCTACAAGAACACTGTGCAACAATGCTCACCATGTTTCAATTTTTGTTTTTTGTTTTGACCAGCAACTTGTATCAAAATGAAAAACATTTCCAGAACTCCCAAAGTTTCCCTCATAACACAGTATTATATTATAAACAAGTAGAAATGATGTTAAGTATCCAACCACAGGAGAAATGACCAAATAGTTACATGAATATTTGACAATCTGGTAAAATACTCACAGTAGAATGTTAAATAGGAATAAAAGCCGAGCTACAAAATGGTATTTATAATACAATTCAATATTATCAAAATATAGGTTTATATTCTAGGTCAAAAGACAGGAATTAATCCAACAAAACACTTAATAGTGGATTATGCTGGCCAGCAGATTCATAGAGGATTTTTATTTCCTTCTTTATTATTTTTGTCTTTTGTACAATAAGTATGTCTCACACATACAATCAGGAAAGTAACTTAAAACATTATTTAAAGAAGAAATACCTAACTTTCAGGGTTGAGTGTGGATATTAATAATTTATGCAAAGTCTCTGTCATAGGGCCTGGCACACAGTAAGCACTCAGCAAGCATTTGTTCCAGTTTTCTATTCCTAGACCATGGAGTGAGAGTCTCTATATTGTGGGCAGGAGTTCCCTTTCTAGATTGAATCTACACACTTCTTTACATAATACAAAGACCACAGGCAATAGCTTATTTCAAGAAAACCCATTCATTCATTCATTCATTCAAAAATTCACTCAGTATCTATTACATGTTTAGCACTGAACTAGGTTCTTGGGATACCAAAAATGAAAAGATGACATCTCTGCCCTCAAATAGCTCTGGCTAATGAGTGACACAGGTATATTTATAACTATGATATGATGAAATAATTACTTTCAATAAGGATGTACACAAAGTACAATGGGAACCAGGAGGAAGGAAGCCCTTTACAGAGGAGGTATGCGGTGAGCTGTAAAAGCAAGGACATTAGTGTGAAGAGCATGCACAAAGAAAAAGAGGGATAAAAGAGTATAAAATTTTCCCAGAACGATACGTAGTTCAGTCTTGCTTAGACATAAAGAAAGAACCAGAAGGAGGGGTGGCGGGAAAGGAGAATGAACAAGTAGCTCACAAAAGGTCTTGTCTGTCTCACAAAGGAGACTGAATTTTATTCTGTAGTGGAACCACCAGAGGAATTTTAAACAGAGGAGTGACTTGATCAGCACTAGCAAAGATACCAGGAACCCTGAAAGTCATCTTAATCCCGCTTATTTCCAGAGGAAAGAAAAAGGCCTCACCCTCGAGGTCTGTACTCTCTTAAATGAAATCACATGAAGCAGTGACCAGAACTCTGCACCTGGCACACAGTAAACATTCAATAAAGATCAGCTGAACATGAATTTGAAGACGCTGCAAGGGGCCATCCCTGCCAAAAGCAGAATCTTAGCAGTACCAGCATCTTCAGTTTGGTCTTGGCTGGGACAATAGGAGCTCATTTGGAAGGGACTAGTAACAACTGAAAATTGTAGAATCTAACATGCAACAGGAGGGCACCATATACTGTTCTGTTGTACTCCAGTGCAAAAATTCCACTCGTGATTTTCTTTCCATAGCTGGGCTTTTAAGTCCCAACGATGTGATAACATCAATTTCTTCCCACACACTAACATCTCTGGAATCCTGGGAGACAGGTGCTTCTGTGCATACATGGTTAACTGGAGGAAATTCATTAGCGATTTTAGTCCTGCTGTTTTACCCAATACCTCTTCTGCTTAATTCAATTTAGTTGGATGGTTCTGCAGATAAATACTGAAGAAATAAAATACTATTGCATTTCTGCCTCCACTTGCTGAATGCATGCAAAATACTTTAAATCATCAGGACAAATGTATTAGATATATTTTATAGGCGAACACCATGAGGCTCAGAGAGGCAAAGCAACTTGCCAAAGGGCACTCTGATAGTAATTTGCAAAGCCACAACTGAAATCCATGTTTGTTGCAATTATTTCAAAAATACAGCACTGTCTCCCAGGAAGCCAGAATCTGAGGCAAAGCACAATTACCTGGAAAGAGAACGTTTTGTAAATTTAAAAAGGGGGCAAAGAAGAAACATATACGGGATAGAGAAAAAGAGGAGACACCAGAGGTCTTGTAAGGAAGGATGAAAGAACATGGATTTAGGAGGTGAGTTGGAGCTAATTCTTGGCCAGAGAGGAGGGAAATGTTTCTCTGCAGGCACCTAAAACAGGACTGAGAAAGGGGTGCATAAGTGAGCACCTGTCCAGTCTGGGCTGCCCTCCTTACCTGCCATGAAACCAGTCCTGGCACATGTCACACTCGATCATGAAGCGGGTCACATCATAAGGCAGCCGGCAGAGGCAATACACTGGCACTGAGGCCATCTTCGCCCGGCCTTGGAGTGCTCTGCGGCGGGCCAGGTTCGTAGCGTCAAGAGAAGCAGGAAGCAGCAGCACGCGTCCTTTCCAGACGATGGCTGGGCACAAACAACACTTTTTACCGAGTGAATCAGGTCCCCCAGGGTACCAACCCTCAGTTCACAAATGGGCAGTTAGTGCTGCCTGGATGCAACACAGCTGGTGTGGCTGTAGGGGGCAATCAGAGAAAAGTCCACTGCAGCCAGAATTTCTGTAACAAATAAAGGACAGTGTTTGGCCGTCGAGGTTCCCCCCACCCCACTGCGCCCCGCAACTCCCTAGCTCCATCGGTCCCCAGAGTCAGTGATAACTTCTTTCCGGGTTTCAGGGAAATATCTAACGCCTTTTCAGGAAGCTTCTTTAATCCCTCACTGAACCCTCTCCTCGCTCACAACCCTGCTTCCCAGGGCTTTCTTCATTATGACGCAAACCACAGCCTAAATAGGCTGGGGTACCTTAGAAAAAGCCCTTTCTCTCACTCCCAAAATAGGAGCAACTAGAGAAAGATAAGGGATCCCTGGAAGTTGCCTCAGATAACTCGAGAATCACCTAGATGCCTTCAAAACAAGACTAGGCGCCCAACTCAAATCACAGTTCTGGGGTCGTGCTGAGAGTTTAAATGGTCTTCTTCACTTTCAAAATCATTCCATCCCCAACCAGTCAGAAGTCTCATTACCCCAACAAATGAAATAAATCTCAATTTCAGAACAGATCAGATCACCGTCTACTTCAAAGACGACAGGGCTCTGAGTTGCACCCCCAAAACTAAAAAGGATCTCCTCTAAACCCCTAAAACGGACTAGAATTTCTTCACACTCCTGCAACTACGCAAGGATTCCCCCCCCCCCACCGCTTAGAAACGGACAGGCATCTCCTCACAGCCCCCTCAGAGTGACAAGGACTCCTCTGTCCCCCCAAACTAAGATTTCACCACAGATCTCAAGACTGACAGGAATATTCTTGTAGCCCCCGAAACTTACGAGATACCTTTACGCAAAATGACAGGAACCTCCTCACGCCTCAAACCTGACAAGAATGTCTTTTGCCCGAACCCTACAGGGACCTCCTCATCTGCAAAGCTGCAGGGATCGCTCACACAAGCGGAGTTCTGTTCCACCGACGCGCCGGCTACCGGGCTCGCTCCAGAGCGCCTCAGCACCTAGCTCAGCGGAGGACCAGCTAGCAGTTCCGGTCCCACCGGCGGCGCGCGCCGAATTCTGGGATCGTCACGGCAACGCTGCGAATCTTGCTAGCCTTCCCCCAGAACCACCCGCTGGGTTGTGCCGCCCTGGGCGCCCGGCGGTGCTTCGGAGCAGCTTTCCCCACGGTTTTGCCCCGGGCCCGGTCGTTAGGGCCTACCGGAGCCCGCAGCTCGGGCCTAGTCCGGCGGCCGCCTGGCGAGCAGGCAAACGGCGTAGTCCCTTGGCCGACTGGAGATCGCTGCGAGCAAAGCAAGAGGAATCAGAACCGGCGGCCAGGTCGGAGGAAAAACTGCCGGAAAAGTCGCCGGGAGAAACCCGGTGGCGATGGTAGGCAATTCGAAGTAGTCAATAAAGTTTATTCAAAACAAGAAGGAAGTTGAAGCGGAGAGGGGAGGAGAAATATGGGGTAAACAGCTACCATGTTGAGAGTGGCGGCGCCGCCGCGGGGAGGCTACCAGACCGCCATCTTATGAGGGCTGGGCACACGAGGTAACCGCAGTAGTGGTGGGGAAGAGAGGCCAGCGGCTCCCGCGTGACGCCAGCAGAGGCGGGGCGCCACCTTGAGAAAGGAAAACGGGATGCAGCTACCTTTGGACCCGCTTGTTTCCTCTAGGTACCCAATCGAGGCTGAGGATCTTAAGCCACCATCTTAGGCGAGGCAGTCTCTTGGCTCCATTTTGAGTGGGGCCAGGGCCGTCCAAGCCTTCCTCCTTCTCCAGGCCAACAGGGAGTTAAGCACCCTCCTTCCTCCGCCCCACCCCACCCCCAACACACACAGACGCACACAACACTCACTCACTCACTGTTCCTCCACCCCTCCTCCCCTATTCCTCCCGCCTCCGCCTTGGCAGCCTTCTTGTCCTATGAGAGGCGGTGAACTCAGTGACTGCAAATTGTAAAGCTAATGGGTGGTGGCGGGGGCGGGCTTCGGCCAGGATAGAGATGGAGTAGTCTGAGTAGTCCTGTTTGTTGAGCACATTCTGTGCCTAGGTGCTTTTGCATTGTCTTCGAATCGTTTATTCTTCACCATGCAAGGAAAGCTCTGTTCAAGTGAGGGCACGGGTTTAGGGAAGCCAAGTAGCTTGAGTTTCAGAGCTGGGAAGTTGAACTTTACACCCTCGATCACCCCCCACCCCCACCGTCGCAGTGTTCTGTCTTTGGTCCCTCAGTCTGTCCCTTGGTCCTAGTTCCTCCGTAAAGCTTTTGTGTACTTCCCAGCTCCCTCTGAACTCTCTCTTTGACTCCACTGTTTCAGTTCAGTTTGGTTCAAATACCGTGCAAGGATTTTTATGCACAAGTCCCAGTGTTTTCTGACTAGCATGAGGGTGGGTGGGAGAAAAGGTTGAATGAATGGAACTCCACACATATAGAAGATGGCGCTGGTGTTCTCTGACATTCTGGAATCTTCTGTAGGAATCCTCCTACTATTTCATTTTTTAAAGGATGCCATCACTTGAAACAAGAAAGTGTGTGTACGCGCACTAATTTCCTAAGTGATGGTGGCTTAGACCAGGGGGATACAGTGATGAAGAGGCTCTCCAATGGGGAAATTGCCAGCTAGTGCAGAAGACAAACTTGCAAATCAGCGATTGGGATTGCAAGGTCCAGTAAGCACACAGGTACTCTTGCAAAGTGCAAAATAAAGTCATGAAAGTGCCTCAGAAGCAACTTGCTGCTGTCAAGGAAGGTTTCAGGGAGACGTGAAGGTTATATAAGAGTTCACTAAAGGATCAACATGTACAAATGCATGGAGGCACATGGGAAGACATTTACAAAAAGAAGTTAAATACTAGATTTTATCCTGTAAGCAATAACAAACCACGGAAGGTCTTTGAGCAAAAGCAACTCAAAAGTCATATTTGCCTCTTAGAGGAAAATTCAGGAGTAGTGGGACCTGAAGCTTATACAGTTTATGAGGTAGGTCTTTAAGAAAAGAATATGAGCTTGTGAATACAAATTAGGCCCAAAGGTAGAGTATTTCTAGAAGCTCTTCCCACACCTGGGTAATAACTAAAAATAGAAGAAATACAAACCATATATAAATCTCTTACTAAAACCAAACTAAATGTATCCTCCCAATCAATTTCCACTTAGCTGGATCTCAAAAATGTCCGAAGCAGCTCCAATACCACCTAATACAAGAGAAAATGTGACTAGGGAAGCTAGTGTGAGGGGACAGCAATTTTAATCAATTGTGGTTTAAATATATTTTGTAAACGTTATGAAAACATATGACCACGTGACCATATGACAAGTGACAGGCCCTGCAGCTAAAGCTTTCTTAGCTTCACAAGGAGGCTTGAGGGGGCTGACTTTGGCCACACATATAATAAATATAATAAAATCGGAAAGACACAAAGAAGATTAAAATGGCGCATGCACAAAGATGACACACAATGTTGTGAAGCCTTACATAATAAAAAGGAAAAAAAAGTGGGGGTAGAAAGGGGAAGGAGACTGTTGAATTAGTAATGAAAAAAAGATGAGGCCTGAATCGGGATAGCTGCAACACAGGTAGAAAAGGATTAGATTAGTGGGATATTTTGAATGTTGAATAGGCAGGGCTTGAGGACTAATTGAAAATAGTAGGTGAATGAGTGAAGGGAGTGTGAGTTCATTTCTGAGTTGGGTGTCAAGAGTAGATGATGGTGCTATTGACTGAACTGGAGTGTACAGAAAGAAAAACAGGTTTGGTGGGGAAGAAGAGACTAAATTCAGTTTGGAACACATTGAGTTAAAGTGTGTGTGGAACATTAATTCACTCACCCAGAAATTCTTTCTTGAGCATCTACTATGCTCCAGGTACCATGCTAGGTGCCGAGGATGTAGTGGTAACCCAGGTAAGATCCTGACCTTCGTGGAGCTGCATTTCTACTGGGGGAATCAGTCAATAATTAAACAAATACAGTTTCATTCATGTATTTATATTTACCAGGCAGTGTTCTAAGCACTGGGGACACAAGGGCAAACAAAACAGACAAGGTCCCTGCCTTCCTGTGATTCACATTCCAGCTAGGGAAATAAACAACAAAATGAATCAAATAAGAGAATTTCAGTGAGTGCTATGAGAAAAATAAAACAAGTTATGAGATAGAGAAAGATCTGGATAGAAGTTAGTCTGTTTTAATAGTCAAGGCCCAAGGAAAAGGTGATGTGTAATCTGAGACCTGAGTAATATGCAGTGGCCAGGGACAGGGCAGAAAGAAGAAAATGTGCAAAAGTCCTAATG
Organism: Mungos mungo; assembly: GCA_004023785.1. Classification (NCBI taxonomy): domain Eukaryota; kingdom Metazoa; phylum Chordata; class Mammalia; order Carnivora; family Herpestidae; genus Mungos; species Mungos mungo. The sequence continues at coordinate 13,869 of PISW01015552.1, forward strand.
TGGTGGGATAGGGGGCAGTTCAGGACACCCTGTCAAAAACACTTCTGAACATTTATTATGGACTGGGCTGGATATAGGTGGTGATTGGGGTGCATCTCCAGTCATGAATAAAATACCCTGTGTTTACCCTTAAGGAGTATACAGTCTAATGAGAGAGTCAGGTTTCAATGAACAACACAACGCTGAAAAAAGTCAACCCCTCAGTGTCACCTACAGGTATGAGTAACATGCATGGGAACAAAGAGCCACAATTAATTCTAACATGTTCACTTGGTATGTTGCAAAAGCCTTCATAGGAGGTGGCATTTGACCCAGGTACAGTAGTACTCATCCCTGAAAGTTCCTCCCTAGTGTTCTTGGGAGGTGGGATGGAGATGCTAAAGACAATGGGAAAAGCAAAGCTGATGGAGATGAATCTGAGGCAGATTTTGCTGACAAAGGAGCTCTTGGCACTGCTATGGATAGGAAGAAGCTGGCTGCTGTCCTAGAAATGTGTGCTCTCTTGTCCCTCACAGCATCAGTGCATGATGTGAACTGGCTATGATAGAAGAAGACTGCCCTGGAAACTTCCCTCCCCTACCACCTCCACCTAATAGTTATAAACATTTCCTTTTAATTACAGAAACAATAGTAAATGCATTCCCATTGTAAGCATGCAAACAGACTGAAGATATCCTCTGGCCACCAATCAATCCCTGTTTACTTCCTTAAGGGGAACTTCAATGGCCTCTTTTCCAATTCATCTCTCTGCATATAATATGTAATATAACGAGATGGAAAATGATGACGCTAAAGTGGACTATGAAGTAAACAAAAAAGAAGAGGAGGAATGAAAAAAATTACATGAGGAAGAACAGGTTTGCTCCAAAACGGATTGGGAAGTACAAGGACAGTGAAAACAAAAGACAATCACAAATAACATTACCTGAGGATTTACTATGTGTTAAGCACTATTCTAGGATCTTTACATGCATGCATTAACTCAGTCCTTAAAGCAACCTTCTGAGGTAAGTACTAGTACTATCCCCATTTTAAGTATAAGGAGTACAGGCATATCTTGAAAACAATGCAGGTTCAGTTTCAGAACACTGCAATAAAGTGAATATCACAATTGAACTTTTTGGTTTCCCAGTACATATAAAAGTTATGTTTATACTATGGTCTATTAAGTATGCAATAGCATTATGTATAAAAAAAACAACAGAGATACCTCAATTTAAAAATACTTTATTGTTGGGGCCTCTGGCTGGCTCAATTGGTAGGGCACGAGACTCTTGTTCTTGAGATCATGAGTTCAAGCCCCACATTGGGTATAGAGCTTAATTTTTTTAAATTACTTTGTTGCTAAAAATTGCTACCAATCATCTGAGCTTTCAGCTAATTATAATCTCTTTGGTGGTGGAAGGTTTTGTTTCAATGCTGATGGCTGCTGGCTGATCAGGGTGGTAGATGCTGAAGGCTGGGGTGGCTGTAGCAATCTCTTAAAGCAACATGAGGTTTGTCACATGGACTCTTCCTTTCAGGAATGATTTCTCTGTAGCATATGGTGCCGTTTGATAGCATTTTACCCACAGTAAAGCTTCTTTCAAAAGTGAAGTCAATCCCAGGGCATCTGGGTAGCTCAGTCCAATTCTTGGTTTTAGCCCAAGTTATAATCTCTGCAGTTCGTGAGTTCAAGCCCCAGGCTTTGTGCTGACAGCATGGAGTCTGCTTGGGATTCTCTCTCTCTCTCTCTCTCTCTCTCTCTCTCTGTCTCTCTCTCTCTCCCTTTCTCCTTCTGTCTCTTTCTACCCCTCCCACACTCAGATAAATAAATAAATAAAGTGGAGTCAATCCCTCAAACTCTGCCACTACGTATCAACTAAGTTTATGTAATACTCTAAACTCTTCATTGTCATTGCAACAATCTTCACAGCATCTTCACCAGGAGTAGATTCCATCTTATGAAACTACTTTCTTTGCTCAGCCATAAGAGGGAATTAATTTTATTATGAGATTACAGCAATTCAGAAACATCTTCGAGCTCCACTCCCAATTCTAATTCTCTTGCTGTTTCCACCATCTCTGTAAATACTTCCTCCACTGAACTCTTCTTGAACACCTCAAAGTCAAAAGTCATCCATGATGTTTTGTTTTAAATAACGTGCGTTTTATTTAAAACCAACCAAATGAATTCAGTAATGTTGCAGGATACAAAGTCAACGTACAGAAATCAGTTGCATTCTTATATACTAAAAATGAAGCAACAGAAAGAGAAAGCAAGAAACTGATCCCATTCACAATTGCACGAAAAACGATAAAGTACCTGGGAATAAACCTAACCAAAGATGTAAAAGACCTGTATGCTGAAAACTATAGAAGACTTATGAAGGAAATTGAAGAAGACACAAAGAAATGGAAAAACATTCCGTGCTCATGGATTGGAAGAATAAACATTGTGAAAATGTCATTATTACCCAAAGCAATTTACACATTCAATGCAATCCCCATCAAAGTTGCAC
>PISW01015553.1:0-16380 GCA_004023785.1 Mungos mungo
TACACCACGAATTTACACATTTAATGCAATCCCTATCAAAATACCAACAGCATTTTTCACAGAATGAACAATCCTAAAATTTGTATGGAACTACAAAAGTCCTTAAGTAGCAAAAACAATCTTGGAATAGAAAACAAAAGCTGGTAGAGGTGCCTGGGTGGCTCAGTCAGTTAAGCATCCAACTTCAGCTCAGGTCATGCTCTCACAGTTTGTGAATTCAAGCCCCACATTGAGCTCTGTGATGACAGTTCAGAGCCTGAAGTCTGCTTCAGATTCTGTGTCTCCCTCTCTCTCTGCCCCTTCCCCACTCTGTCTCTGTCTCTCAAAATAAAATAGTAAAGATACAAAAAATTCAATAAAATATTTCATGGGGCTAAGGAGTGCACTTGTACTGAGCACCTGGTAATATATGGAAGTGTTCAAAGACTGTATTGTACACATTGAAACTAACATTGCACTGTATGTTAACTAACTGAATTTTAAGTAAAAATGAAAAAATAAGTATTTAAAACAATAACTGAGAATTTCCTCAAGTTAATATCAAACACCTAACTGTCGATCCAGGAAACTCAAAGGACATAAGCAGAGTAAATTAAAAAAAAATAACCCCACCACATCTAAGCATATTATTTTCAAACTACAGGAAAACAAAAATAAAGAAAAAACTTACTCAGGAAGGAAAAAAGATAAAAATTGAATCTGATTTTTCCCCTGTAATTATGCAAACAAGAAGGAGGTAGAGTGAAACATTTAAAGTGTTGAGAGGGGCGCCTGGGTGGCTCAGTCGGTTGGGTGTCCGGCTTTGGCTCAGGTCATGATCTCAGTTTGAGGGTTTTGGTCCCTCGTCAGGCTCTGTGTTGACAGCTAGCCCAGAGCCTGGAGCCTGTCTTCGGATTCTGTGTCTCTTTCTCTCTGACCCTCGCCCCCCCCTCTTAAAAATAAATAAAAGGTTAAAAGATTTTTTTTTATAAACTTAAAGTGTTGAGAGAAGAAGAAAATCACCAGATTTTGTCCTGACAAGATATCTTTTTCCATGCATTGAAGAAAATGTTCTCAGACACTTTGACTGAGTAGGCATGCAGGGCTACCTGTACCAGTGAAAACAGCAGCAGCAGTAAACTGCACATAGCTTTTATTGTATATTTTACCAGATATTTGTATTAAAGAGTATCAAAGTATAGAACGAGAAAACAAAGGATTTTCTGGTGGTTATGTGAAAACATGCAGTGTATACCTGTAGCCCCAAGGAGTGTCCGAAAGTTACAATGGATTTTGTATCTAACTCTCCTCTGGAGGCTCACGGGGCTTTGTATCTCATAATTCTATCCTGTTTGACAGGTGGCCATCGCGTTTGATGGCCTTGAGATCAGAACATTGCTGAAGTTTCAGCAATTACCACATTCAGCCCTGTGGGCTTACAATACACTCTCTAGAAATAACTCCACAATATTCATCAAAAGTGATAGAAAAATAGGCTTTTTAAGATGAACAAAAATTCAGGGAATATGTTGTAATTAGTTTTGCCTTGCAAGAAATGGAGAAATAAATTCTTTAGAGAGAAGAAAGTAATGTCAGAAACTCATATCTACATAAATATAAAAGCATTAAAGAAGGAAAGAGTGAAAAAAGATCACACAAAAGTAGGAAAATTCTAGGCTCCTCTTGTCCAGTGAACACAACTAGGTAACTATCAAGTCATCCTAAAAAACCCCAAAATCATCCTGAAGACTGACAGAAGAAACTCCACAACTAAGGAGAGCAAAGTCCACATCAAAGAAGGGAGTTAAGTGCAGAGACTAGGTCAACAGGAGGAAGAGATCTTGGGTGCTTCAGAGGGGAGGGAGCTGAGCTTATAGCTCAAGGGACAGAAGAGCACACAAGGGAAAGCACAAGGAAAACATTTCCCCACAGCCATTGGGTTGGAAAATGAGAGGGGCTGAATTTCCCGAATTATTGCAACCAACTGAGCTTAATATCTGGAGTTTTAAACATCCACAGGTTTGGGTGGGATAGATCCCAAAGGGCACTGCACTGCTCGAAAAAGAAGGCAAACAACCTGGGGGCACAAAGCATGGAAACAGCCATTTGAAGAATATCTTGGGCACACAGTGGAGAGACTATTCAACTCCTCTCTGAGAACTTCCCTGGGAGGTAACATTCAGAGACAGCTCTCTGGGAATAAAGGAGCTGGCCTGTACTCTTTCCCTCCTCTGACCCTCAGCATAAACACAGAACCACAAGAAGGAGGCAGTACAACCCTGACACTGGATGCCTAAGTTGCTTGCAACTTAGCTCCACACCCCTGTATTCTGGTAAGACTGTCCTTCTCAGTCAAACTTACCTCAGTCACAGTGTGGTGAGCCCCTGCCTAAGAAGATCCGCACAGCCTCCTTCCCTCACCATCTCTAAAGCCTGGGGTTTTAAAGGTCAGTAAGCTTGGCTGGGATAGAGCCAGGAGGGCATGGCACTGCTCCCAGAGAGAATGCAGGCAAAAAAACCTGGGGGCTGACAATATGGAAAGAAGGTTCTGAAAAATGCCTGGAGCAAACAGTAAGAGATTATTCGCTGTTCTAGGATCACTCCCCTGAGAGGCAGAGTTCACTGAAATGCCTTTCTGGAAACAAAGAAGCTGGCTGGCATCATTTTCTTCCCCTGTTCCTCGGCATAAACACAGAGCTGGCTAAGGGAAGTAGTTGAGTATGGACACAGACTGTTTTACTTCTTTATACCAAGTCCCATACCTCTATACTGTAGTGGGACTGTCCTTCTCAGTCAGCTTACCTAAGTCCCAGGACAAGAAAACCCTCCCCCAGTACCAGCAGAAATCTTTGCCCAGCCACGTTCCTGACCAGAGTGTTCTGCAAGGCCTCAATTCTGCTGGAGTTAGTGTAATGTTCATTTCACAAGCGGACTGGAGCACACATAGTTAAAACTTGCCACATTCAGGCCAGGGACTAAACATTGCCCACAGCAGGAAAGGAGAGCCTTGGCAAATGACTGCTCTGAATGATAAAGGAGCCAAAACACATCTGCAGAACATTCACAGCACATACCAGAGACACTTCTTAAAGTGCCACTCTGTGGGTACTACATGACCTCTTCTTCATCAGGCCATTACTCTCAGGAGCAGGAAAAAAAACAAGATAAGGCCGAAGGCAGAGATCTAAGGAAAACAGATATAAGTAACATGCCTTTTGGAGACTTTAAGCAACAATCATAAGCATATTCACTGGGCTTGAGAAAAGAATAAAAGACATCAGTGAAATCCTCAGCACAAAGATAAAAAAATAATAAATCATAGATGAAGAATACAACAAATAATTAGAACAGGGTTGATGTGATGAATAGCAAGCTGAAAGAAGTAGAGGAACAAATTAGTGACCTAGAAGGCAAAATAATGGAGAATAATGAAACTAAACAAAAGAGAGAAAGAATTATGAAAAATGAGAATAGATTAGGGTACTCAGTGACTCCATCAAACTTAATAACTTTCATATTATAGGGGTACCAGAAGAAGAAGAGAGAAAAGTGGACAGAAATTTTACTTCAAAAATTAATACCAGAAAACTTCCCTAATCTGGGTTAGGAAACAGACATATAGATATAGGAGGCATAGAGAACTCCCATCAAGATCAACAAAAGCAGGCCAACACCAAGGCTTAGTGTAAATAAATTTATACAATATAGTGATAAAGAAAAAGGCTTAAAAGCAGTAAGACAAAAAAAGTCCTTACCTTACACAGGATAATTTATAAGACTAGCTGGAGATTTAGCAACAGAAACTTGGCAAGCCAAGGGAGTGGCATGATATATTCAACATGCTGAAGGGGAAAATCTGCAACCAAGAATACTCCATAGAGCAAGGTTATCATTCAGAATCGAAGGATAGTTTCCCAGACAAAGAACAACTAAAAGAGTTTGTGATAACTAAACCAGCCCTGCAGGAAATCCTAAAGAGGACTCTGAATGCAAAGAGACCAAAAGTGACAAAGACAATAAATTATCAGAGAAAATCTTCAGGAAACAAAGACAAAACAAGTAAAAAAAAATGGCCATAAACACCTATCTACCAATAATTACTTTGAATGTAAATGAACTAAATGCTCCAATCAAATAAACAAAAGGTATCATCAGAATGGATAAAAAAAATACAGGACCCATCTATATGCTGCCTACAAGAGACTCATTATAGATGTAAATATACCTGCAGATTGAAAGTGAGATGGAGAAATACTTATCATGCAAATGGATGTCAAAAGAAAGCCAGAGTAGCAATTTATATCTGGCAAACTAGACTTTTTCATGTTCTTCATTGTTTTTATCTTGCTTTGGTATCAGTACTGACCTCTTGGAATGATTTTGAATGTGTTCCCTCTATTATACTATATTATTTGTAAGACTTTGATAAATATTAGTATTCATTGTTTTTTTAATGTTTGATACAGTTTTCCCATAAAACAATGTGGTCTTAGGTTTTTCAGTCCTGGAAGGTATTTAGATCCTAATTCAACTTTCATTCTTCATATCAGTCTAAGAAGATTTCCTATATTTTGGAATCAAAATTCATGACTCAATTATAATAACTAATGCATTTTTTAGGAATTATCTTTTTTCTTTCTAAGCTATTTGTTTTGTGATTATATATATTTTTATAGTAATCTGTCATCACACTATTTATTCTGTGGTTATCTGTTATATAATTTTATCTTACACTTCTCATTTTGTTTTTTAGCCTTCTCTCTTTTTTTCTTTGATAATGTAGTTGAAGCATTGCCATTTTTTTTTTGGAAAAATTAGTCATTATGTTTAATGTTATGTTATTGTTTATTCTGATTTGTAGTTCATTTATATCTGGTTTTTATTTGTTATTTACTTCTCTACTGAATTTCAGCTAAGTTTCTCCTTTTTCTAATCCTTGTTGTGTAATGTTAAGTAGTTCATTAGGATTTTTTTTCTTAATAAAAACATTTATAGCATAAATGTCACTATAATTTCTTCTTCTGCTGCATCCCATAAGTTTGAGAATATTGTATTTTCTGTTTCTTTTGTTTTGAGAGATATTTTGATTTGCCATTTGATATCCTGCTTGGCCTATTTCCTCTGCAGTAGAGTTTCGTTCAATAGTTATGTCTTAAATATTTAATATTTGCATTGTAGATTTTCCAGTTTTGTTTTACTGTTGATCTTTACTTTTGTGCCATTTGGCTGGAAATTATACTTGATATGATTTCAGTCTTCTTCAATTTGTAATGTTTGTTAAGTCTCTTCTTCCGTGATTTAACCAGGGGTTTTTTCTGTGTGCACTTGAAGAAACTGTGTATTCCATTTTTCTTGGATAGAATGTTTTAAATATATCTTTTAGAACTATGTATTCAGAAGTATTATTCAAGTAAAAACTGTTATTTAAAAAAAACAATAAGTTTAACTGAGGAACTTGTTTAAAATAAAACATATGGGAGGGTAAGTGGATGTGGTGAAGGACAAATAAATGAAGGGCATTAAGAGTATATTTATCTATGATGAGCAGTGAGTAATGATGTATAGAATTGTTGAATCACCATATTGTACACCTGAAAATAATATAACACTGTATGTCGACTATACTGGAATTAAAATTTTAAAAATTAAAATAAAAGAAAGAAAGTGTGGTGGTAAAATAAAATTTAAAACTTTTATTATTATTAATTGATAAAACATAACAACATCTAACGGATAAAACTTTGTTCAAAATAATACCAACAATGTATTTTATTTTGTATATATACTTAAGCATATGTATACTTATGTGTAAGTGAATATATATATATATATTTATATTTCCTTATATACAGATTAATATAATGTAGTATATGAGGAGCAGGAGGAAGAAGTTAGGATTATTTTGTTATAAGGTGTTCTCACTACCCATGAAGCAGTGTAAATGCTATTTGAAAGTGGACTTGGGTCATCTGTAAAGTATATTGCAAATTATAGACCAATCACAAAAATGTAAAAAACAGTATAACAAATATGCTAAAACTGGAATCATATAAAATGCACAACTAAAACCATAAATGACAGAAAAAAAAGAGTAGAATATGAAATTTCATTAAAAAGGCAACAAATAGAAAACTATAACATATATGGCAACTATTAATCCAACTATATCAATATTCACTTTGAACATTAATAATTTAAATGCAAAACCTAAAATACAGAGATTGTCTGAGTGGATCAAAAGTCAAGAACTAACTATATGTTGTTTAGGAGAAACCCACATTAAAGATAATACACATATGGGGCACCTGGGTGCCTCAGTTGGTTGAATATCTGACTTTGGCTCAGATCATGATCTCATGGTTCATGAGTTCCAGCCCCAGGCTCTGCACTGACAGTGTGAAGCCTCCTAGGGATTCTCTCTCTCCTCCCACCTCTCTCTGCTCCTCTCCCACTTACACTCTCTCTTCCAAAATGAATAAACAAAAACTTAAGAAATCAACAGAAAATACTCCTATAGATTAAAAGGAAATAAATGGATAAAAATATACCATGCTAACACTAATGAAAAGAAAGCAAGATTAACTATATTAATTAACAATTAATGATTTTAATTTCAGACAAAGACTACATTTATGCACCAGCAAGAGTGCATCAAGCTATGTGATGTAAAAGCTGGAAGAACTTGAAGGAGAAATAGATAAAAGTACTATCATAGTTGGAGACTTTGTCACACATGTGTCAGAAATAAACGGACCATACAGGTAGAGAATAAGTAAAGACAGAGCTGAATACAACAGTGTCACTAATCAACTGGATATAATTGACATCTATGTACTACTTCATTCAACAACAACAGATAAACATCTTCTAGGCTTACACAGAGCATTCTTGAAGATAGTCCACATTCTGGGCTATAAAACTCCTCTTAAGAAAATTAAAAAAAATAGCATAAAGATCTGTTCTCAGACAATAATGGAATTAAATTAGAAATTGGTAACAGAAAAATTGCTGAAAAATTATGAAATACATGAAAATTAAATATCACATTAAAAAATTAGGCCAAAGAATAAACCTTAAGATTAATTATAAAATATTTTGAAATAAACATGAATATATAACTTATCAAAATTTGTGGGATGCAGCAAAATCGGTGCTAAGAGGAAAACTTATAGCATTTAATACATTTATTAGAAAGGAAGAAAGGTTTAAAATCACTATTCTTAGTTTCTACCTTAGGAAACTAAAAAAAAAGCAAGAAAAAGGAAAAAAAGGAACAGCAAGTTAAATTCAATGTAAGCAAAAGAAAAAAGAATAAACCTTAGAGCAGAAATCAATAAAACTGAAAGCAAGAAATTAATAGAGAAAATTGACAAAGCTAAAAGCTGTTGTTTTGAAAACAACAATCCATCTTTATGCCCATTCCTTAGCATAAGAACAGAAACACCTGTTGAAGGCATCTAACTTAAATGTTGCTTTTTGCTATGCTTTAACATGAACTCCAAGCCCGTGCATTTGTGGAACTGCACTTCAAGAACAAAACAGCACCAACCAGAGCACAGCGAGACCCTTCCCCAGAGAGAGGATCAACATGGATCCACACAACACCAAGTCCCTAAAATTTGGAGGTTTGAAACCCAGCCAGCATACGAGTTAAAACACAGAGGCACTGCGCTACTGAGAAGGCAGACAGCTCACAAACATACAGGGCGTAGCCAGGGATCTGAGGGATGCCTAAGACATATGAGGGGAAATTGTTCCATTTTCTATGAAGATTCCCTGAACAGCAGTGGACACAAACACACTTCTGAGAGAAGAAAGTGAGTTGATGTCATTTCTCCCCCTGCCCACCAGCACAAACTGACTTCAGTAAGCAGCAAAACACTTACAGTGGAGGCTTGGGCCACTTACACCAAGTCTATCCCCCTGCATCATTCATGCACATCTTTACTAGGGCAAGATGGCCTGAGAACAAGCACAGCAGGTCTCTTCCTTGAAGACAGCACAAACCCCTTGCAGGAACCATGACTACTGATCATAAAGTGATACAGCTCTAGGGTAAATAGGATCTAGCCTCTTTTTTTTTTTTTTTTTTGGAGATGCTGTTTTATCACAAACTCTTTTTTTTTAAATAGTTTTTTGTCAGATTTGTTTCCATACAACACCCAGTGCTCTTCCCCATAAGTGCCCTCCTCCATCACCACCAACTCTTTTCCCCCCTCCCCCTTTCCCTTCAACCTTCAGTTCATTTTCAGCATTCAATAGTCTCTCAAGTTTTGCATCCCTCTCTCTCCCCAACTCTCTTTCCCTCTTCCCCTCCCCCTGGTCCTCCATTAGGTTTCTCCTGTTTTCCTGTTAGACCTATGAGTGCAAACATATGGTTTCTGTCCTTCTCTGCCTGGCTTATTTCGCTTAGCATGACACCCTCAAGGTCCATCCATTTTTCTACAAATGACCATATTTCATTCTTTCTCATTGCCATGTAGTACTCCATTGTGTATATATACCACATCTTCTTGATCCACTCATCAGGTGATGGACATTTAGGCTTTTTCCATGTTTTGGCTATTGTTGACATTGCTGCTATGAACATGGGGGTACATGTGCTCCTATGCCTCAGCACTTCTGTATCCCCTGGGTAAATCCCTAGCAGGGCTATTGCTGGGTCATAAGGGAGTTCTATGGATAGTTTTTTGAGGAACCTCCACACTATTTTCCAGAGTGGCTGCACCAGTTTAGATTCCCACCAACAGTGTAGGAGGGTGCCCGTCTCTCCACACCCTCGCCAGCATCTATAGTCTCTTGATTTGTTCATTTTAGCCACTCTGACTGGCCTCTTTTAACAAGCAAACCAAAGCACACCTAATTTACACTTGCCACTGAGTGGACAAGGTCTGAATGTTCTTCAGTGTAGGCAAGTAGAAACTCCACAGAGGACTGACCAGAGGGAAAGAGCACCCAAAACACTAACTACAGAATGCATGCCCTAAAACACTTCCAGAAGCACCAGGCCCTGTACAGTCTATGACATCTTATTAATATAGCCATTATTCTCAGAAGCAGGAAACATAACGGACTTTCTTAACACAGAAGACAGAGACCTAGGGAAAAAATGCTAAGATGAAAGAATTAATCACAAACAAATAACAAGAAAAGATCATGGCCAGGGATCTAAAGACTGAAAATAGGGAAAAGAAAAATCATCTATTATGCTAATGAACATCAAAAGAAACCTGGAACAGTCACACATATATCCAATAATCTAGATTTTAAACCATAGACTGTACCAAGAGATGAAGAAGGACACTATATAATAATTAAGGGGTCTATCTAACATTTTCAGAGCGGATTAATTTTTATTCTCTTAGTTAATAGATCATCAAGAATATTCGTGTTTGAACAACTTTAAGCTACATGGAAAGATGTTTGTGTACACTTCTTGATGTAAAAACTCTAAGCAAACTAACTGCCATTCAGGTAAGACATGAATCTAAATGGAAAAAATTTTCTTTTGTTTACAAATTTTATAGAAGATGTGCAGCAATTAACTTGGAAGCTTCAAAGCCACACATGCATTCTAAGAGAATTGAAACATATTGGAAAGTATTGGACTTCTTATCCACTCTTAAAATTTCTATACTGCAGTGGGTACTTAAAAATTATTAAGAGGGTAAATCTGATGTTAAGGATTCTTAACCACAATAAATATGAATATATAAATAAATAAATGCATCTGAAAACATCTAGAAAAAAAGTGACCATGAAACGACAAAAGACAGGCATTTAGTTGTAAGGGTAAAAAAATTCTATACCCATATTACAGAAACCAATATGCACAGATTAATTTTAACAATGTACAAAATTAGATTTACCTTCAAAATCTTTAAGTAATGAATAGAACTGTGTTTAGTTATATTTCATAAATCAGGTATCTTGTGTTGATCAAGTCTGAGAAAATTTCTTTGGAAAATCTAACTCCATGACTTTCCCTTCTTGCTAATTTTCTTTTTTCTTTTTTTCTTTTTTTACAAAAAAATCTTTTTATGTCAAAGACATATCTAGAAGTCGGTTTGCAAGAAACTCTTCTCCGAGTTTATATTGGATAGTATGTTTATCTCCCATAACTACTGAATAAGTAAACTACTTTTCATTCCCTGTGATATACAGGTTCCAGCATTAGTAAAACGAAAGAACAGGGCAAATCCATGACACACAATGTGTTACGATTCAGAATGACTCCACTTCTGTCTTCAAGTCATTTCATGCTTCCAATGCGGATATTATTTAGCTGTAAGTGACACAAAGAGAGTTAGCAGATTGATTATACTGCATCCTTCACTTTTTTTTAACTATTGAAAACTACAGCAAACTTACAGAACATTCTGAGTTTATCTTTATGCTCAGCAGCATATCTACACATCCGCTCTTTACTAAGATCCTTTCTCTTTCCCTTCTTTGTTAGAGGCACCCAGGTCAATCAAGATATTGGCAAATTTTGGACTTTAGTTTTTCAAAGTAGTTAATTTTTAAATTTTATTTATCTGAACTTAACACTAAATGGTTTCTAATTTATTATGACAGAAACCAGATGAGCGATGTTAAAAGATAACTGAGACATTAAATTTTAAAGAGTTTATTTAAGCAAAAATTGAACCAAATAAGACAGCATCTAATGTAGCACATATAAAGGAGCCCTAAGGAGTTATACAAAATGAAGTATTTTTTCTATGGAGACAGGACTGGGATGAGGAAATTATACTAGGCAAAAAAGTGAGTTGGTTATTGCAAAATGACTTTCCTTTAAGAAATGGAAGGGATCTATCAGATTACCTAAGTAGTGTTGATCAGGCAATTCCTAGTTGATTAATTTAGGATTCCGTTTCTGGAAGAACAAAAACTATAATTAAGCCTTGGGTAATGATGTGAAGCTTAGCATAAATGATTCTATTTGGAACCTGTTGTCTTGTTGTTGTTGTTTTTTTTTAATATAGCTTATTGTCAGGTTGGTTTCTATAGAACACCCAGTGTTCACTACATGTTCCCTCCTCCATGCCCATCACCCATTTTCCCTTCTCCCGCACCCGCCATCAACCCTCAGCTTGTTCTCAGTATTTAAGCGTCTCTTATGGTTTGTCTCCCTCCAAACCCTTAAAATTTTTCTTCCCATTCCCTTCCCCTATGATCCTCTGTTAAGTTTCTCCTGTTCCACATATGAGTGAAAATATATGGTATCTGTCCTCTGCCTAACTTATTTCACTTAGCATAATACCTTCGAGTTCCATCCACTTTTCTACGAATGGCCAGATATCATTCTCAATGCCAAGGAGTATTCCCCTGTATGTATAAACCACATCTTCCTGACCCATTCTTCAGTTGATGGACATTGATGCTCTTTGCATTATTTCCCTATTGTTGAAAGTGCTGCTATGAACATTGGGGTACATGTGCCCCTATAAATCAGCACTTTCTTTTCTCATGGGAAAATTCCTAGCAGTACTACCACTGGGTCATAGAGGAGCTCTATTGTTAAATTTTTGAGCAACCTCCACATTGTTCTTTAAAGCTGCTACACCAATTTACATTCCCACCAATAGTGCAGGAGGGTGCCCGTTTCTCCACATCCTCGCCAGCATCTATAGTCTCCCGATTTGTTCATTTTAGCCAGCATGAGGTGATATCTCAGTGTGGTTTTGATTTGTGTTTTCCTGATGATGAGTGACGTTGAGCGTCTTTTCATGTGTTTGTTGGTCATCAGGATGTCCTCTTTGGAGAAGTGTCTGTCAGGTCTTCTGCACATTTTTTCACTGGATTATTTGTTTTTCAGGAGTGGAGTTTGGTGAGTTCCTTGCAGATTTTGGATACTAGCCCTTTATCCGATAAGTCATTTGCAACTATTTTTTCCCATTCCTTCCATTGCCTATTAGTTTTATTGATCATTCCCTTTGCAGCGCAGAAGCATTTTACCTTGATGAGGACCCAATAGTTCATTTTTGCTTTTGATTCCCTTGCCTTTGGAGATTTGTTGAGCAAGAAATCGCTGCAGCTAAGGTTAAGGAGGTTGTTTCCTGCTTTCTCTTCTAGGGTTTTGATGGTTTACTGTCTGACGTAAAGGTCCTTCATTCATTTTGAGTTTATTTTTGTGTATGTTGAAGAAAGTGGTCTAGTTTCATTCTTCTGCATGTTTCTTTTTTTTTATATAATAGTTTATTTTCAAATTGGTTTCCATATAACACCCAGTGCTTCTCCCCGCAAGTGCCCCCGTCCATGACCATCACCTCCTTCCCCCCTGCTTCTCCCCCTTCAGCCCTAGGTTCATTTTCAGTAGTCAAAAAAACTAATAGGCAACCGACAGAATGGGGAAAGATAGTGGCAAATGACATATCAGATAAAGGGCTAGTATCTAAAAACTTTTTTAAAATAACCAAAAAGACAAGTGACCAATAAGTTAGATAATGTAAAATTTGCTTCACACAAACAGTGCCATTAAATATTTTCTACCACCCCTTTAATGTACAATAATTTTCACTTTCATTTTCTTGAAGCAACTCTCATGAAACAAATACCAAAAGGTCACCCAGAAAAAGGTGTGTTTTAAATATGTGGTAAACTTTAAACTGACCTGATCAGTCATAATCATAATCTTTTCATAGCATAGTTTTCAGAGATTCTGCATCATCATAACTTTTTTTATTGTAGACCAACTATTTTGGTAATATTGTTTATTTCTGCGTTTGCCATGATCTGTGCAAAAAGAAACAGAATTTGAAATATATTAAAAGGGGTGGCTGTCTGGCTTAGCCAGCCATTTCTACCTATGCCTGGTAGAATATATGACTCTTGATCTCAGGATTGTAAGTTTGAGCCCCACATTGGGTGTCGATTTACTTACTTAAAAATAAAATCATTTTTATTTTATCACTTATTTATTTATTTTACTGTTTTATTTCTTTGAGAGAGAGAGAGAGAAGAGAAGGGTCAGAGAGAGAGGGAGAAACAGAATCTGAAGACAGGCTTCAGGCTCTGAGCTAGTTGTCAGCACAGAGCCCAACATGGGGCTTGAACCCACAAACCATGAAATCATGCATAATCTAAGCCGATGTTGGACACTTAACTGACTGAGCCACCCAGGTGCCCCAATAAAAACATTTTTTAAAAAGTGTTGAAACATAAAAAGTGAGTTAGAATTTAATTTAAAAATTCAATAATTTTAATAAAGCATTAAAATGTCATATATCTATGTGGAGGTCATATATATATATATTATATTTATATTTATACCTGTATATATGTATGTATATATATGAGACAGAGAAAGAGAACCTGTTTATGGGAAGGTTCCCATACATTAAGAATTTTTTCCCTAAGTAGAAAGACTACATATCTCTCTTGTCCAATCACACTTAATCCAGACACAGCCACCAATTTGGCAGATTCTCCCTCTCTTACTGTACACTCCAGAGAATGTTTGCCATCTGAGAGATATTAAAAATAATATATGCTCCAAATTATTCAAATTTACCAATGAAAGAAATGGAGCCAGAAAAATTAATAATCACAATGATGACAGTAAAATACTCTAAGCATGACATTATGCTTAGAATAGCTTAAATATTAAGTATATTTTATTGAATTCCTATCCCCTGAAAATTGGTAATGTGCAGTACATATTACAATTATAATGAAGTAAAATTGTACTCTGAACATAAAATCATAGAGTCTAATTTTTTGTGGAAAATAAATATTGTATAACTAGATCAAAAATTTAATCAAAATCTTGAAAAAATTATGGCCAGTTATTCCACAATACTAGCAAGCACTATCCCTTCCTTTGTTGGAGCACCAAGTACTTTTCCCTCTAAACCTATTTGATGTTTGTCTTTTAGCCTTAGGTAGTTTACCCACACATGCGGTAATCAGTAATCTTCTTTGTAATTGTAGAAATCCTCTGTATGTTTGCAGAGTTCTCACTTTTTGAAATTCTCTATCCTCTTGTACTCTAGTACACATCTTAGCTGCCTTGATCTCCCTGGACTCTCAGCTCCATCTCCTCAACTGAAGGAGTCTGCTTGGCTTCACCTGGGTTTTTCCTATGATGATGACTATCAGTTGGGCAATCAGTTGGAAATCATGACAATCAGTTGGAAAATTGTAAGACTCAGTTCATTTGTTCCCTGTCCTTCAGGGATCATTGTTTTGAAAATTTATTTTTGTCTGTTCTTTAGTTATTTAGATGGAGAGTAAATCTCATATCTGTTACTTCCTCTGGGCTGGAAGAAGTCAATCTGGGGAGAATACAGCATGTCAAATTCCAGACTGCAAATATGAACAACACTCCAAGATATTTTGTTTGGTGTGCATTATAGATATTGATATTTTCTGTATTCAATAATGAATGAACATATTGCATATTGAGATAAAAATATATGAATATTAATATGAAAATTATAATTTTGCAGACATCCTGAAGGGAAAAAAAACCTATCCTATAGCAAATTGTCACTTTGTTGCAGATATGAGAAATCATAACAAGAAATGAAATTTATACATGAATATTATTTGGTTTAATTTGTCATAGCTGTGTCTGAAAGGAAACTGTAAAATGCATTAAAATGTTAACAAATCTTGGTCATTTTTGATGCTTGTTCCCTTAACTACTCATTAATGGCTTTGCCTACTGTATGAACAGTTCTTCTCACTATCTGTAAAATCTGCATGCTTGGCAATATTCAGTCCTAACAACATAATTTATTGCACTTGATTACATTACCTTCTATGTTTACTTTATTAAACATTTTTTTTCTTTAGAGACTTTTAAGTTCATATTCAGTTGTAAAAAATAATACAGAGAACCCATGTTTCCCCTACTTATGCAATTCTTATCAATGCTAAAATTTTAGAAGACTATAGCCTAATATCACAACCAGAAAAGTAATTTTGATAAAATCCTTAGGCCTTGTTCATATTTCACCGGTTATATTTGTACATATGCGTGAGAATATTTCCTGTAAATGTATTGAGTCCCACACAATTCCACCATATATGTAGTTTCATGCATCCATCACCACAATCATGATACAGTTGAGTTCCATCATCACAAGCAAGGATCCCTGCTGCTCTCCTATAATGATACCCACCTTTTTTCTGCCCTTCAAAGTTGATTCCTAAACCTTGGAAACCACTATTCTCTTTGTATAACTTTGCCACTTGAAGTATGTTATATAAATCGGATCATAGAGTATGCAGTCTTTGGGATTGGATTTTTGCACTAGCATAATTCCCTGGAGATTCATCTAGGTTTTGTGTGTGTGTGTGTGTGCATGTATTTATAGTTTGTTCTTTTCTGTTCTTTAGAGTAGTCCATGGTATTGATGTAATACAGTTTGTTTAATCATTCACCTTTGAAACATTGGGGTGTTTCCAGCATTTGGTGTTGTTATTATTTAATTTTAAACATTGTGATGTTTAGATATATGTAATGTATCATGTAGTTTTAATTTGCATCCTCATAATGGGTAATGATATTAAACTTCTTTTCATGCACTTATTTGCCATCTGTTTATTTGTGCCATATATGCCGTCCAATTTTTAATTGGATTGTTTGTGTCTTTTACTCTTGAATTTTGAGAGTTCTTCATGTATCTTAGACACTAGTTTTTTGTCACATATGTAATTTGTAAATATTTTCTCCTAGTCTGTCTTTTAATCTTCTTCATATGGCCTCTCACAAAGAAAACTGTTATTGTTGTTGTTGTTTTGATGGTAACCAATTCATAAACATTTCCTTTTATGGACTGTGCTGTGTCAAGTCTAAGAATACTTTGCCTAGATTATGAAGGTTTTCTTTCATGTTTTGTTTTTATTCTAAAAGTTTTATAGAATTCTATTCCCTGCAGGGAGAGAATTCTTGAGCTACATTGCATATTTGGCAAAAATCCATTTTCCTGGTGATGATATAATAAATTTTGTGAGGATATAAAATAGTGTAGATTCTCTGGAAAACAGTTTGGAAATTTTTATAATTACATAGGACTAAATGAACTGATAATAAATACATTACAGTTATTTATTTATTTTTTATTTATTTAGAATACAGTTAATGCTGTATTTTACTATTCTATACCATGTGCCACAAATTCTCTGTAAAGGGCCAGGAATTAAATAAATATGGTAGACTTTGTAGGCTACTTACACTCTTGGTCACATATTTTTTTTCTTTCTTTTTTGTTAAACTTTTAAATTTTATTTAAATCCAATTTAGTCAGTTAACAAATAGTGTAATAATGATTTCAGGAGTAGAAAAAAGTGATTCACCACTTACATATAACACCACCCAATGCTCATTCCAATAAGTGCTTTCTTTAATGCTCATCACCCATTTAGCCCATCCCCCCATCCAACTCCTCT
>PISW01015554.1:0-16373 GCA_004023785.1 Mungos mungo
CGGCTGCACTGCAGGCCCCAGAGTTCACTGGGGCGGCCGTTCCCAGGGTGCGTGTGTGTGTGAATAATACCCATAGAGCCTTTCTCAAGTTCCCCACGGAGGCTTCCTACTTACGTCCTCGGGCTTCCTCGTTGCCTCTGAGGGACGGGACGCATCAGGACATGTGACCGTCTGTGTGAGCGACCAGGTATCTGCCGGGGCGAACCAGGCCGTGAGCGGCAGGGCCCGGCAGGTCAATCCTTCCCTCTCGCTTCCCCAGCTCAGACGGTCCGAGCTGCGGGAGCTCCACGGGGTCTCTCGGAAGACAGAGCCATCAGCCCGTGAGGCACAGGGACCTCCGTGGGATTTGCCTTCCTGCCTCCCTGCCTCGGCCCCCTCTCCTCGGAGGCTCCGCGGGAGACGCACAGAAGCCGTGGCCTCCAGCTCTGCTTTCCAGGGCAGCTGCCCTAAGAATAGACAACAATAATCATACAATTTTAACTACGCAGCCTCGTTCGCAAACAGAAGGAGAAATTTATAGTGTCCAAAATAAATGAGAAGTCAAAGCCAGAGCGGTGGTGGGAGCCGATGCTAGGTCGGCCCCCAGGGAGCAAGGGACAGGGACAGAGGTGGTGCCAGGTTCACGTGAGGCTCAGACAAGGGATGTGGCCGAGGGCCTGCGTCCACCGGGGCAGCAGCCCCCCGTATCCGGCGGGAGCTTGAAGGGCCCTCATCCATGAATTGAGCCCAGAGAAGTTCTACCTGCTGCCCCAAGAAATCAGCGAGGAAGTGGTCCGTCTCCCTGGAGGTCAACAGGAAAAGGCGCACAAAAGAAATAGAAACGCTGAGCGTGTGATTTGTGACCATGCAAGGCATGAATTTCTCCCCGTTCTGGGTGTGTGGGTCTCAAGGAATTAGAAGGAACGTTGTGTCCTGTGATTGGAACGCCAGGTGTCCAGGAAGGAAACAGTGCGCATGCGTCCAGGAAGGGGACGAGCCAACCAGGAGAGAGACCTCAGGGCTTGCCTGCAGGACCCAGGGACACCCGAGAACATAGACAAGCTGTCAGACCACAGGAAACTAAACACAGAACAAGCAACACTTTTCAAGAAGCAAGTAATTTAGAAACATCAGAAATCAGAAATGTCGCAGAAATGAAAAACTCGAGGGAAGGGCTAAAAACAGATGAGACGGAGCTGGAACAGGATTCAATGAGCCGGAACATAGAGAAAGGAATATTATCCAGAAAACAGCACAGAAAGATTAAAAACGGTTTAAATCATGGGCCATCAAAAGATAGGAAAAACAGAATGAGATGATCCACTGTAAGCATTGAGGAGAAGATGCTCAGAGATAATGACTGAGAACTTTCCAGAAGGACCATGTAGGAGTTTTCCAGGGCAGCCATAACAAAGCACCACAGGCTGGAGGCTTCAACACCAGACATGGATTTCTCCCCATCCAGAGGCTGGACGTCTGGGGCCCAGGCGCGGTCAGGCCGGCTCCTCTCCTGGCCGGTGCACGGCCGTCTTTCCCCATGTCCTCACACGGGGGTCCCTCTGTGCGCGTGTCCCCTCATCTCTTCCTAGGAGGACCCCAGTCCTGTCGGATCAGGTCACTCCATGACCCTGTTCTGCCTTCCTCACTTTTGTTAAAGACGCTGTCTCCAAATACCGCCACCTTCTGAGTCAGAGCTTCCGCTGTGGATTTGGGGACACCATCCAGCCCACGACAGAAACAACGGGGGGAGAAAACTGTGGGCGGCAGTCTGAGGCTCGGGCAAAACCAAGACCCAGAATCCCACAAAGAGGAGCCGTGGAGGAGGCAGGACGGGGGAGGCGCGGGTCCAGGGGCAGCACAGGTGACTGCCGGTGTCCGGGGGCACCAGACAGCACCCTCGCTGTCCAGGCGGAGGCCTGCTGCTGAGCGAGAATGACGCCCGCGGGACTATCGCTCCGTGGGGAGCGTGAGTGGCTCTAGACCGACAGACCGGAGCACGTCCCCGTCGCTGGAGCACCGGGTCGAAGCAGGACGTGCAGACACCAAGGTGCAGGAAGCAGCCGGGCCTAAAACAGCGGCCCACGACTCACCGGGGACCCCGAAGCCCGGGCGGGACAAAGAGAGGGAGCTTCAGGCCTCCGCGTGAGGCGTGGGCACCACGGGGCACCCCCAAAATGATCCACGGGGTACAGGAGAAACTCTTGACCCGACACCGGGAGGACAAGTGACCCGCTCCCGTGGTGGCACTAGGCCACTGACGCCCAAGGAGATGGAGACGGTGGGAGGTCCTTGCCCTGGGCCACGGGACGCTGTGTGCTGTCCACGCGGCTCCCAGGCAGGGCCCCCGGCGAGCAGCACCCTGCGGGCTCCGCCCTCCACACGGGAACCTCTTTTATTCCACACAAGAAAGCCCAGAAGGCAAACGGCCTGCCCGTTCCTCTCCCCGGGCACAGTGGGAAGTCCTGCGGCAGGCCTACCCCAGCTCTCACGGGGGCCGCGGCAGCCTCAAGCCCCCTACTCCCTTCCTGCCCCTCCCCAGCTCTGTCCCCCCGCAGGTGGGCCACCCAGCCCTCTCGGCCACGCCCTGTTCACCACATTTTGAAAACAGCCAGTCCCCTTGCCCAGCAGAGGCCTGGGACACGCGCTGGGGAGTCACTCTGCCGTGGGCAGGCCCCCGGGCCTTGGGAGGCCTCCCGGGAAGGCTGGCAGGGAAGCGCGGGGCCCAGAGGCCCGGGGTGTGCCCTACAGGCCGGGCGGTGGGATCGGGGTGTAACGACACTGGCTGTGGGGTTCTGGTTCCACAGGGAGAGGCAGAGTGGGCCCAGAGAGGCTGGAGGGGAGCCCTCAGACCCCAGAGGGCCGCCTTTCACGTGACCCGCACCACCACTGTGCCTTACAGATGAGACTTCCTTTCAACTAACCCGTCCTCACAAACTAGATGAGCCTTAAAAGTTGTGTACGCGAGCGTGATACACGCACAGCTCACACGGGTGCACACACACCTGCACAGGCACGCACAGCCCAGCCAGAGGACGGGGCTGCCCTGGGCTGCTCCCGCAAGCTGCTCCAGGGCCACATGGAAGGCAGGGGAGGCCGACGACCGCAGTGCCCCTCTCGGGCCTGAGAGCCGAGGGCTCGTCTGCACATGTAACCAAGAGCAGAGGAACCCTTGGGACCTGCCCTTCCGGGTAAACAAGCAAAGTTTGGAGTAACCAGGGACAAAACCGCTGCCTGTGTAAGAAACAGGTGACGTGCTCTGAAAACCAGGACTTGATTTAATGGCACGTGACTTTGTCGCCAAAACCTTGCCGGAGTCCAGGTCCAGCAGGTCCAGGGATCCCTGGAGGATGGACGGTGCCGGCGAAAGGGGGAGGGAATGAGAGCCACGAGTTTCTTTCTGATCCCCAGGCAGGCATCTCTGCTCTGACCAGAGAGCCAGCTTTATTTATAGTAAAAAATGTACGGGGTCAGCACAGAAGTCATTTGCCTTAGACAATGATTCCTGATGGCAAATTCTTTGGTGTGTAAAAATTTCCCTTGTGGTGGCCACAGCAGGGGTAGGGGGCTGTCCGCCGCATGTCACTCAGAACTCGAGAAGCAGCCACACAGGCCCCCGCCGCCCCCCGCGCCGCCCCTCCTAAGCACCGGGAGGCAGCGTCCTAATCAGCCCAGAGCGACGACAGGTCCTCATAAGCCCTGGGATTAGCAGCTCAGAACTCCGGGGGCTCTGAGCTGTTCTGTGATGTTCCGTGACGTCGGTGATGTTCGGTGACACCTCCGGGAGGGGGCCGTCCTCGGGATCTGAGCAGAAACCGCCGCCCCCACCCAGCCCTGCTGGCCCGCCAGACTGTGGTACTCGCGATAACAAACAACACTCACTTTGGGACAAAACTCGGCGTGAAAATGTTCAAGGAGAAAAAAAACGCTTCGGATCATTTTGATGGGGATGAAGTGCCTGATCCTTTCCGGGGGTTTATACGTCTGCGCGGGGAGGGCTTTGGATTAAAAATCTCGGTCCTGGGAACGAGTGCATCGCGCTGCCTGCCGCCTGTCACTTGAAACGAAAGTATTTGGCTTAAGCTGATTTTTCCTCATTAAGCTGCCCGGCGCATACTTTGCCCTGAGAGTGATTTTACAGAGTGAAGATATTTATTTCCCGAGCTGTGCAGAATCTGTGCCTCTCCGAGTGACCCGCTTACGTGACACGCTAAGTGACAAGGCGCACGTGCCAGGCGCTGCTGGGGCCCGCCCCCAACGGCTCTGTCTGCAGGTGCAACCGCGTGATCTGTGCCCGAGTGCGGACCGATGGGTCAGGTCACACGGTCCCGGATAAGTGCCGGGGGGGGGGGGGCGGGGAGGGCGGGCCTCAGGTAGCTCCCTGCCTTCCCCCCTCCAGGAGGCTGCAGCAGCAGAGCCAGAGCCACCTCCGGCTGCGAGCCCCAGTCCCCCTTCGTACCCGGGGGAGGGGGACATCCATGCCCAGGCCTGCCGTGGGGCCAGCGGGGGAGCGACGGCTGCGTCACAGGCTACGTGAGGGCATGGGACGCAGGGCGGGGTGAACCAGCCCTGGAGCGAGCCCGTCAGCCGGGCTGCTAGAGGGTGGGGGCCGGCTGGGGTGGGCACAGCTGTCCCGTCCGGAGGCCCCAGGTGCCGAGTGTGTCTGTCTCCAGGGCTGTGAGTGCGTGGCCACCCTCGTCCATCCCTGTAACTCGGGCACATGCCGGAGGTGCCCAGAAAGTCCCTGAGAAACGCCTGTGCAGGGAAGGCAGGCAACGATTTGGGGGGGGGGCCATGAGGGGCTGCTTCCAGGGCACCCCATGCTGTTCCCGCCTGCACACCCCCGACGGCCCCGGCCGCCAGCTCCCTCCCCGCCATGCAGGGGTGAGGTCTAGCCCACGTGGGGTCCCCTGTGGTTCCCGTCACCATCTGCAGACCTCCGGCCTCCGTCCAGAGCGTAAAGGAGGTGCTCTCGCCCATCCGCAACCGTGTGCCCCGCGTCTGGAACATGCCAGATCACCGAATGAGTTTCCGTGGACTCAGTGAGTTAGGAGCCTGCACTGAGGAGAGGCTGAGACGGGGCGGTCGGCCTACCCGGGCCTCAGTGCCCCCGTTTGTAAAAGAGTCGATGAAACGTGACTATGTTTAGGGACCCCCTGCAGCCCACAGGCTGAGTCTAACGTTTAAAAGAATGAGCTAAAAGTAAAGGGAGAGGCTGCTCAGGGTTTCCCCGGAGACAGACCACCTGGCTGGAGTGCTCTGCAGCCCTGAGGTAGCAAGGAAGTTTCTGGAATTACGGCACCTGCCTGCCCAGTGAAGGATGCGGTTACTGTGCCTCAGGCTCCGCTGGAAACCGCACTCACGGCTGACGGGAATACCGGCCCGCAGAGCGCCCTCCGCCCTGATCCCGGGAGCCGGAAGCGGAACATTGTGTGTGGAAACCAGGCTCGGTGGACGGGGTTAAGTCAGGGATCTGCGGGTGAGAAGTCGTCCTGGGTGATCAGGAGGGGCCCTAAGTGCAATCCCACACGTCCTCGTCCACGAGAGGCCACGGGTGGACGAGCAGGGCCACCGGCCACGCGGGCGGAGACGCGGGAGCGGCCACGGGCCAGGCAGGCGAGCGGCCCCGGAGCCGGGGGACCTCCGGGGAGACCGTCCTGCCGACGTCTTTGTCTCTGCCCAGGGCGCGGACCTCGGCCTCGGGACGTGTGAGAGACGGACTTCCAGCTGCTGCGCGCCACCACGTCGGTGGGACTTTGCTCCCGCGGCTGGACGAGGCTGCGGCTGCCGGCGGGAAGGCGGCGCTGGGCTGCGGGGCCGCCTGGCGAGCAAGCGAGACCCCGGCGCCGCCCAGCGCCGCGGAGCGGGCGGGCTCACCTCCCCGCGAGGACCGCAGGGAGACGCTGAGACACGTGTCCCTTTTCCGTCTCTGGTTCCGCTCGGGGCCGCGCAGCGCCACCCACCGATTCCCGCCGCCCGCCGTGCGCTCCGTCCGGGCCCGGCTGCCCCCGCGCGGCCCGCGGATGGGAGGAGGCGCCCGGGGACGCGAGGCGCTCAGGCCTGCGTGTGGCGGGTCCGCACAGCGGCTCCCGGACCGCCCCCCCGCCCCCAGGCCCCCCCGGCCCCGCCGGCCGCCACCGCCCTCAGCAGGACAGGCACGCCGGGCACAGGCCCTCACGCCGGGTGCAGAGGCCCCGGAGCCCAGCCTGCACTCCGCCCCTTAGGAGACCGGAGGTCAGCAGGTGTCCAGAAGGAGGTGACCGGCCTGAGACCACAGCTCCAAGCAGGGTCCGGTCACCTCTGTTCGAGGATTCTGCAATGCACAGAAGTATAATTTCCAGAAAACGAAGCTCATTTTAATGGACTATTTAATTTGAAGTTTTCATTTAAGTATCATTTAAACTTCTAATGTTTCTGAAATGTTTTATGATGTTGGGCGGCCCTAAGTGCAGTTTGAGGACAAGGCTGCACTGTAGGGGGGCGGTCCCCGCGCGGTGGGAGGGCGGAGACCCCGCGTGAGGAGCCTCTCAGGGCGCAGGTGCCGGGAAGGCCCTCGTTTGCTGCGGCGGCGCGGGCGGCGCAGGTGCTTGTGCTGCGGGGGGGGGGGGGGGCGCCGCTGTGCCAGCCCGGGGGAAGGGGGGTCCGCGCGGCCTCTCTGGGCTGGGCGGGCACGGCAGCGGATGCCCCGGGGTGCAGGCCGGCTGGCTGGGGTGCCGGAGGCGGAGGTTTGAACACGGAGAGAGTGGCAGGTCATGGGAAACGCTAGACACACGCGCTCTGTGGCGTTTCCATGGTTCATGCCCAACGCAATTTCGGAAAATGTGTGGTTCCTGGTGTTGGGGGGGCTCACGGGAGCGGCGCCAGAGAATGAGGGGCCGTCACAGCCTCTGAAGCTTTACGCCTTGACAAGTTCTTTTCTTAATTTTCTTATTTAAAAAATTTTATTTCAATGTTTGTTTATTCCTGAGAGACACAGATTGTGAGCGGGGGAGGGGCAGAGAGAGAGGCAGACACAGAATCGGAAGCAGCTCCAGGCTCTGAGCTGTCAGCACAGAGCCCGACCGGGAGCTCAAACCCACGAACTGTGAGATCATGACCTGAGCTGAAGTCGGACGTTTAATCAACTGAGCCACCCAGCCGCCTGTCGCCTTGACAAATTCTTTAAAAATGTGCATCGCTGGGGCCATGACATGGTGTCACTGTTGTCTGCGTGTTTTTGCCGTTTGCCTTTCCCTGCAGTGTAACACACCCAGTGTGCGACGCACCAGCTCGAGCGCCCGTGGACCTCACGCCAGGCGAGGAGCGGAATGCGGTTGACGGTCAGAAGTCCTCCCGTCACCTGCCGACCCCGAGCCGCCCGGGACTCCCTTGCCTGGACGTCACAGCTCATCGCCCATGAGGGTGGGCGTCCCAACGCCTCATTCCCACACTCCACACCTAAGCACCGTGGCTGGCCGCCTGGTCCCCACGCCCAGACACGGGTCCCTAGGTGTTCACTTTCCGCTGACGGGCAGTAGGGCTGTTTCCTGCTTTTGCACTTTGCAAATACAGCCTCTGTGAGTCATCTTGCCCGTCTCCGAGGGGCTGACGCGCTGAATTGCCAGGTCGCAGGGCCGGTGGATGTGTTTACCTTTAGCCGGTGGCCAGGCCCGCCCCTGGGGGTGGGGGTCCTTCTAGCCCTTCATCCCCCCAACTCTGGGCATTGCCGCTTCTCACGGCCATGCTGGCCGGTGCTGGGGTCTTCCCGAGGTTTGACGTGCTCTCCTGACGGAGCGGAGCTCTGTACCTTCTTGTTCACTGATCGCCCGCTGGGGCACCCTCTTTGGTGAAGGGACCGTTCACCGTGTCGCCAGGTTTCTGTCGCATTGTGTGCACCTCCTTTTCCACCTGCAGGACTCTCCACCTGCAGGCGTGTGGCCAGGAACCAGCCTCCACACTACAGCTTGTCTTTTCACGTCCTCAGTGAGGCCTTTTAAATAACAAATGGCCTTAGTTCTAAGACAGTCCGAGGTATCGTCTTTGCCTGCAGAGCTAGTGACTTTGGATCCTAAGACCATACATTTCTAGCCTGATGCGCACCATCCCAAATGCAGTTTCCGGTGTTTTCTTTAGGACACTTCTGTTTGTTTTTCGTTTTTGTTTCCACTGTCTCTCCAAAATTGATGTCTGCGGATGCTGTGAGATAGGGGATCATCGGCCAGCTGGCGCTAGGTAGTAAGCCCCCCAAACTACGTGTGTGGCTCCTGCGTGTGGGCTTGGCCAGCTGCTCTGGGCCGTGGCGGCCTCCCGATCTCCCCTCCCGGCGGCATCTCCTAGGTTGGCCGTTGGTGACCTGCCATGCCTCCCCCACATTCTGGGGGGGGGGGGGCTGGCTGACCAGCAGGGGACATAGGCTGTCTGGGCCACATGTGTCTCATCATCCAGGGGCCATGTGGTGGCCGTTATGGGGTTCTGGAGCACAGCACCGCAGCAAACCCAGGAGGCACACAGTCCTTGAGCGGAGGCCAGGGCCTGAAGGGGGACATCTGAGGAAACGCAGCGACGGGGCACAGAGATGGGGAGGGAGGACTCGGGGGCACATTCCCCACCCGCAGGCCCCACGCTGCGCTTGGTCCCCGGCGTGTAAAGTACACTTCACTCCCTCGAGGACCCGGGTCTCATTGGACTGGAGCCTCAGGCTGCGTCCTGCACCCTCTAAGTGCAAAGGCCCGAGGGGCAAAGAGACGGCGCCTGCCCCAAACCCACACACCGTTTGGCGCCTGCTCTGCCTTGGAGGGCCAGGTTTCTGTGGGAACTTAAGAGGCCCCAAAGCCCTGTCACCCGGCCAAGGGTCTACCCAGCGTCACCTTCAACCTTTCCAAGGGTCTCACCCCTTGCTTCAGAAGCCAACTGTCATCTGAGAGTTTTAGAAGAATTCACGCCGGAGACCCAGCGACCCTGGCCCCTGTGTTCCCTCACGACTGTGCTCACACCGAGCGCTCTGGGGGCTGCCGTCCCCTTCCAGCAGGTTGGCAGAGGCCGCTGAAGGACGCCGGGCGACCTTCCCGCCCACACGGCGCCTCGCCGAGGCCAGCAGGTTCGTTACATGCGTTCTTCGAGCCGTCTCAGGAGATGGTTCTGCCCATTGTTCGGCGGGTTCACACCTCGGGCTGCCCGCGTCCAGCCTCTGTGATAAGTGCCTCCTCGTTCTCCCAGCCTCTGTCAGCAAGAGGCTCGGGGTTTTGTGACAGCAGCGTCCCCACGTCTAGGAGGCAGTTTCTGTATCAGTCAGCTTTGCTGTGTAACAAACCACCCCAAACCTAAAAGCTGAAATCAGCACCCACGCCCTGAGCTCCTGACCCCGGGTGCTCTCACCTCATCTGCTCCTGCTCTTGTCACATATTTGATACTGAAATGTCCTCAGCCCCCCCGGAAGCTACTTGTGTCACTTTGTGGGTCAGTATGTGTTTGGATTTACCCATGTCTCACCTCTCCACTGTCTGCCGCCCGCCTTGTGCCCCGGCCTGTCTCCCGTGACAGTCCTTGTGTGAATAACACCAACGGGCAGGACATGAGTTCTACCCATTGTTTCCTTGGGAGTTTATTTTCTTTGACTTTCATTTTTCTCTTTGTCTTCATTTTTATTTCCTTAAGTGATATATTTCTTTTAATTTTCCTGCTTGGTGTTTTGGGTGCTTCTTTTTTTTTGGCAGTTATATTTTTCATTTTATTATTATTTTTTAATTTATAAACTTTAACTTTATTTGGCTACTTCTTTTTTCCATGAATTTCCAAAAAAGTGTTAGATATGTATTCGGTGCCCAAGGACTTTACAGTTTGCTTACCATGTAAGATATGTGCACCTACTAGGAAGGAAGAACTCAACAATAGCAATGAAAACATCAGCATAACAATATTCATAACAGCAATGACAACAGTGATAATAAATCTGTAGCTACATGAAACATGAGAATTATTCCAAAAAATTTAAGAAATGACACTGTTACCTGAACACATTCTCAAGACGGAAGCATTATGTGAGAAGTGTGTTTTAAAAATTAGAACTCTGTCTTAAATTAATCTTAAATTTACTTTTAAACTCTAGTCTTAAATTTGAATTTACTTTTTGGAGGGGGTGCTTCTTGTATCTGGAGCTCAGTATCTTGCATCAGTCTTAGGAGATGATCAGCCATTATCTCGTGATGTGTTTCTTCGGCTCTCACCCTCCCTCCTCCCGGTCAGGGACACCGAGGACACGTGTGTTCAAACGACCAGGTATGCCTTGTCCCCCGGTATTTGTACTTTCCAGTTTTTGGCTTTCCGGGCTTCCCTCCCTTGTCCTCTGCACAGTCGTCCACCACGTGAACTAAGGTGAGTCAGCGCTGTACCGTGTGACCTACAAATCCCTGACCAGAACCGTGGCCATCACCCTGCGTCGAAGGAGAGGACCCGGCTGGGGTGCCCGTCACCCTCCACTCGCCTCAGCGGCCTGGGGCCACGTGGGACGTGCACTCTCCAGATGGCATGTTACTACGGGCTGGTTTCTTTCTCGTGGTTGAAGATTCAATCTAGAAACAAAAAATCTACTCTTTTCAGTCATCGTGGCTCCCTGACCGGCAGTCTCGTGGCCCCGAGAACGGGTCTCCTGCGTCCCCGCCTCCCACGGAAGATGGTCTCGGACAGAGCCCAGGAGGCGCCCAGGGAAGTCTGCCACATGAACGAGGAGCAAAGTGCCTCTCTCGGCCCCCCGCCGCCTGAGCACAGCTGCTCCCCGCTCCCCGGGGCCCACGCGGCGCCCCTGAACCCCAGGCCTCGTGCTGTTTGGAAGACTGTGGCGCACACCGTCTTACCCTTGCTCGGGCGCTTGGGGAGACAGGCTCTGTCAGACTGAATCTGAGTCACTTCTAAGCGTATTTAAAATTTGATGTTCTCGGTGGGCCGTCTGCTCAGCTAATCGCTGTCTGGCAAGCGCTGAGGCGTCTCTCTGTCTAAGTCAGCTCCGGCCTTGACCCGCCACCTGGAGGAGCGGCCCGCAGCCGCTGGCGCTCGTGCCCGGAGATGCCCACCTTCTCTGGGCGGCTCCCGACACAGAGACCTCTGGAGCCCGCGGCCGGGCTGCCCTCTGCCCCACGTCCCCGGGGCTGCATCTCCAGGCCAGGCTTCCTTCCCACAGCTCTGGGGTCACCCTCCCCGGGTCCAACCAGGAGCCTTCACGCCCCCCACTAAGAACACCGTCACAGTCCCAAACCCCTGCGTGTGACCAGGCAGCGGGCGGGCGGACAGGGTGGGGCGGAGCAAAGGGGCGGCGCCCGGAGCTAGGAAAGGGGGCAGGTTGCGCTGCAGGAGAGCAGGGGGATGAGAGAGGAGAGACGTGGGACCCGCGGAAACCTGGCTCCGACAAGTGACCCGTAACACGGAGGAGGGAGCGGGCCCTTCACCACCAGCTGTGGCTCTCAGGAGGGAAAGCGGGGGGCTCTGCAGACCCCGGGGCGTTAGAGGCATGGGCGGGGTCTCGTTCACAGTGTCTTTCTTGCCAGACGAAGCAGATGAGTTCCTTGAAAACCGGACCTACCAAAATTGACACCAGCAGATATAACCCCGAGATGTCCCGTATCCTTTACAGAAACTGAGCCGGTGATCGGACACCTCCCCACAGACAGAATCCCGGGCCCTGCGGGGTCACGGACGAGCTTTCGTTTAGGGGAAGATGAAGATAACCTAGCTCTTGGTTCTGCAGAAAACCAACACGGGGGCACACCCACGTCACTGGTGGGGCCCAGCCTGGTGCCCACCCCGCGGGCCAGTGCTGCCAGCGAGCATCTCACAAAATCGTAAATGCAGTTCGAGCAGGTTGAGTCCAGGGACTGAGCGGAACCAGGCCGGGAGTGAGGGCTGTTATAACGTTCAAAATCAGCCCCTGCCATTGATGGCTTAAAGGAGAAAAAACATAGCGTCGTCCCAGTAGGTGCAGAAGACGTACCCCCAAACTGGAGACAGAGGTCGGCGAACCGATGGGGGGCATGGGCAGGACCCGAGCAGGCGAGCGCCACCATCACGCGGTCCCCTGCGCGGGAGACACACGGGTCAGTCCGCGGCGCTGCGGTGTCTGGGTGTCAGTGTGGGCGTGGCCGTCAGTCACAGCACGCGGAGATGGGTCCTGGACCTGAAAGGACAGGGGAGGGACACAAACACGATAAACCTTCTGGAGGAACCCACAGAGGAGTGTCTTCTGACCTTGGCCTTGGTGAGGATTTCTTGGGCAGAATAAACAAGTACAAACTGTAAAATAAAAAATCGATAAACTGGAATTCATCAACGCTTTAAAAACTGCTTATCAAAAGATTCCATTCAGAAAATGGAAAGTAAGCTGAAGGTGGAAATGTCCGCGTAACACACGGACACAGGCTTCTACCCAGACGCGCACAGAAGGACAAACAGAAAAAGGCAAGCCTTGGCCAGGACCTGAGCAGACCCTTCCTGCACCCCCGCAACATAGGCACCAAGTGGAGAAGCACAGGCCAGGACGGGTGCCCCGCGCCCGCCAGGGGGTCCGCCATGATCACACCACCCCCCAGTGTCGGCAGCAATGCGGAGCCGGGGGCCCGTCCGCGGCTGGTGGCAGCGTCCACACCACGGCCGCTCCGGGGGACATTTGGACGGTTTCTAGTAAGGCTGAGCGTGCTCCCACCGGGGCCCCGACCCTCGCTCTGGGGGTGCACCCGGAAGAGACGGGCACCTGCTCATCGGCTCTGGCCCAGGGTGGGGGCGCCTGTCAGTCACTGTCTTAGAAACTTCAGCAGAAGCCCCCGGGCGTCCGTCCGCCACTCAGCGGCCGCGGGCAGAGCTTCAGGTCCTCCAGGCCGCTGACCGGCTCCCACCCGGCACCCGGCCGGGGCTTTTAGGTCCTTTCTTTAGGACGGTCACATGTTCAGCCTGCAAAGTCCCTGAGGGCAGTGGCTGCCCTGTGAGTCCCCGGAGGACGCGGTCTCGGGCTCAGAGAATCCAAGTGGAAGGGCCATGAAGATCCAGCAAGGCCAGGCCCCCTCTGCAAGAGGCTCCGCGTCACCAGGTCCCGAGTCCCAGGCTGGCCAAGGACGTGAGGCCAGTGCATCGTGTGCCAAGCCCTCGTGCTCAGCGCCCCACAGTGGGAACGAGGCAGTGACCAGGGACAGACCTGAGCAGTGGGGGTGCTTGCAAGGTGCCCCTCCTCTCCGGGCACCCTGATGAGCGGGGAAGGCAGCCTCGCTCTGGCCGGAGGGGACAGGACGGTGTGGACAGGCCCCCGCCCAGGGAGCCGTCGGGGACGTGTGTGGTTGGCCGCAGTCCTGGACCGGCAGATGGCCCATGGACGGGGAGCCAGGCTGGGCCCGTTCGTGGGGGTTTGAGGAGGAGGCACGAGGACCCGGGGGGCCGGGGTGGCGGCCTCGGGGCGGCCTTGACCGCACACCTCCGATGTGGGCTCAGGTGACAGGAGTCCGTGTGCCCAGGCTCGGGTGGGCTTCCTGCATGGTAGACGCTTGGGACAGAGCCAGCTGGGCAGGTCCCCTGGGGACGTGTGGCAGGTAGGGACACATTGGCTGTCAAGGCCACACCGGATGTGCCACGAAGGCCATGCTGCTCCGGACCCCAGGAGCCTGGGCCCTGCTGAGGTTGGGAGTTTAGGGAGCAAGGGCTCCACCAAGAGACCTGACCGGCCCCCACCAGGACTGGAAGCTGGGGTGGCCTTGGGTGTGCAGGCCCCCAAAGAGGTTAATGTGCTCCTTGGGGTGACTGCCCACAGCCATCAGGGTGCTGCCACCCAGGGGGACAAGGCAGCCTGAGTGTGGGGTCGAGGACCCCCTGAGGTCCTCCCACCTCCCCAGGGGCCCCCCGTCCCCTTGGAGTTCAGATGGGCTGCTCCCTCTGCAAGGGCTCCTGAGTGGCAGGGGGGCTGGGCAGGGAGGGGACGTGACATGGGCCTTGGGGACAGGACGGCAGGAACACCCTCATGTTCTGCAGGGCCCCAGACTCAGAGACTGAAGCTGTTGATGATACCGCTTCTCTGCGGCGTCCCGTGTCACCCACACAGCTGCCTGGGCCTTGTCCCCTCCTCCCCTGTGCTCCCCGCTGTCACACTGAGGGTGCATGGTGGTGGCCGATTTCAGGGTGCACCCAGGACAGCAGGTACTGAGACGGCCCCTGGGGGAGCCAGCAGCGGGTGCTCGCCACCCGGAGCCAGGCTCTCGGCGCCCCTGGCTGCGGGGGGTGGGGGTGGGGCTTTTCAGTTCAACGAGGGGGACCGACAGGGTGAGGCGGGTGCCCTGGGGGCGGGCAGGCCTGGCGTTAGCCCTCTTCCTGCAGGAGGGGAGGGAGGCTGGAGCCAGAGCAAGTCCGGGCCCCCTGCACCCTCCTCTGCCCACACAGACCTGCCGCGTCCTCTGGGCGCTGCCGTCGGCCAGGAGCCCGGGGTGCGGTGGAAGGGCTGCCCTAGAGCCGCATGCGGCCGCGTGGCAGCGCGTGCTTGTCCCACGTCAGACCGCCCGCCTGTGAGCAGAGCAGACACGCTTGTCCTGAGGTCCCGGGTGCAGCTAGCCGTCAGAACGGCCCAGTTTGGGGGACCCGATACCACACATTTCGTCTTCCAAAACGGGCTCTTTCCCCCCTAACTGGGATTTTCCCTCCATACAGAGCCACAAATTACGACAGAGCTCTGATCTGACAATCAGACCAACCTTTGATGTCCACCTGGGGGACAACGGATGACGTCAGGGCTTCAGGATGGGCCCTTTTCGAGGATTCTGAGGGGCATGTTTTCACTGTCAGCCTCCTGAGATCTGGGTGCATTTCACACGTGCTGACGGCAGGGGGCGGCGTGGAGGCAGCCGTGTGAGCACGGTGGGGACGCCGGGGCAGGACAGGGGGACCACAACGTCCAGGAAGCCCAGCCAGAAGGAGCCACACGAGGGGCACTCGCCGCCAGACCCCTTCATGAGTGTCCAGGAAGTGAACCAAGACCGCGGCTCCGGGCCGAAGCCCAGACCGCCCCACGGCCTGCCGGGAGCCGGGGCTCCTCCCGCCT
Source organism: Mungos mungo (assembly GCA_004023785.1). Lineage (NCBI taxonomy): Eukaryota > Metazoa > Chordata > Mammalia > Carnivora > Herpestidae > Mungos > Mungos mungo. The sequence goes on from PISW01015554.1 coordinate 15,014, forward strand.
GGGTCGCGATGTTTTATTCACGAGCGTCCTAAATATTTCATGGCCCTCCTCCCCAGAGGCCTCGGGGGAGGGGCACAGCGCGTCCGTGTCAGCTGCCTGGACCTCTTTCCGCCCAGGACACCGCGGCCTCCACTCAAATCAGAGTGGACTGTGCCGTCAAGCGGAAGCTAGTCGGGAGACTTTGTGTTTTTAAGGTACTGCCCGAAAATGAAATGAAATGAGAATGAGTGCTTGCTGGGTGGCAGGAGAGCCGAGGGGGTGCACCGTCCGGGGTACGTGGGGGTGCCGGCCCCCTGCCTGCGGGCCCCGTGCTGGCGGGAGGGCAGAGCGTGCCTCTCTCCGGTCCGCGGCGGCGACCCCGCACTGTCCGCTTCTGCTCGGAAGTCTCCGGGCCGGACGTCCACGGCTGACCAGGCCCGCAGCCGCTGCGGCAGTGGCTTAGCCGGGGGTGAGACACGTCAGGGGGTGTGCGCAGGCGCACAGACACGCGTGCGCACACGGATACGCTGCACTTGCCTACACACAGACACGTGCACACAAGACGTGTGTGAATGTGCGTACACACACAGACGTGCACACGCCCACACACAGGCACGTGCTCGCACACACACAGTGATGCGTACACGTGTCTACGTGTACAGACACAGGTGCACACGCGCAGACACATGTGTATGAACAGACACAAGCACGTGCGCGCAGACGCGTGCAGCGCACACACAAAGACACGTGTGCACGCGCACGCGGCCGGAGGCTCCGGACACGGGGTCTCCGGCCGTGGGCGGCCCGCACGGGCGCGGCTCTCTCTGCCCCCCGCAACTCTTGCAGACGCGGAGAGCGGAGAGCAGCGTCGCGGAGCCGGCCACGGAAGACTGGAACCATCCCTCCCCCTCCCGGGTAGCAGGTCAGGCGCGAGCACGGAGGGCGCGGGGGAAACGCCACCTCGTGGACGTGCGAACCGCCGCCCGCAGTGGGGACACGGCCAGAGGGCGCAGTCCGCGGGACCCGGTGCCCCCGCACTCCTGGGACACCCTGTCTGACCGCAAGTCTTACTTTTAAATCAGTGTCATGCAGCGACTTTTAATTTTAGATTTTTGCACCTTGTTCACAAGTAACATAGGCCGATGCGTTTCTTTGGCTGTTGAGCGCGCCCCGTGTGCGGGGAACGTGTCTCCGGAAGTGGCTTGGGCGAGGCCGTGTTTACGGACGGCCATGGCCGTGGCTGTGTGGACGCTGTGCGGGGGCAGCGTGCGTGCTCGGGTCTCTGCTCAAGCATCTGCGAGCCGGAGGCGGAGCGGGACCCTGCATGTCCCCAAGCTGAGTGGTGGGGGCCGTGGCAGAGGACTTCAGGATAACGACACAG
>PISW01015555.1:0-16287 GCA_004023785.1 Mungos mungo
CAGACGTTTAAAGAAGAGTTAACGCCAATCCTTCTCAAGCTATTCCAAAAAATAGAAATGGAAGAAAGACTACCGGACTCATTCTACGAGGCACATATCACTCTTATTCCTAAGCCAGGCAGAGACCCAACGAAAAAAGAGAATTACAGGCCAATATCCTTAATGAATACAGATGCAAAAATACTCAACAAGATACTAGTTTTGTTCATTTTCTTTAAGGTTTTGTTACCTACTTATAACTGGACTAAATCCTGAATTCTTACCTCTTCCAGTACCTGGCTACAATTCTCCAAACCAATGTTTTTCATTTTCTCCCTTCTAACTTGGAATCATTGAGAACTAAAACAGCCTTTTTTCCTGAAGCCTTGCAAGTTAAATGGGGACTTGTTATAAACTTTGGAAAAATCACCACAGCAGATCATATGGACAATTTTCATGCCTGCTGCTGTGTGGGCCACTCAGAAAGTTCACCCAGCTTCCAACTACTAATATTTGTTTTACTTTTATTTTAATAGAAATACCACCCATTAAAAAACTAACAGCCATCACCATGTCTAGCATGTACTGTTTACTAACTAGTCTCAAAAGATGATCCAGCTTGTCCTTAAAAAAACAAAAGGTGACCAAATAAGAAATGGACTTACATATTACAAAGGAAAAAGAATTTTTCTTCCCTTGAACAAAGGGGAAATGACAAAGATTCAATCTGTAGCCAGACTCTGAAATTCTTCCTAGGCCCATTTTCTTCTAAAATCTAGTTTTAGCAATAACCCTGCTAAATCATTTTAGCCCAGATCCCTCACTTCTTAAATCTGATGGTGTTTCAGATTCTCTACCACCCCTCCAGGTGATGTCTCATAACCCTGGCATGTTTTCAGCAAGGAATCCTATTAGGTTGGTTCAACCAGAATTCTCCTTACCCCAATGTTTCCTCTTAGTAATTTTCCATTCACTAACTCCCATCCTGCTATTTGACTATAAATTCCCTCTTGCCCATGCCATATTTGAAGTTGAGCCAAATCTCTCTCTCCTACTGTAAAATCCCATTGCTGTGGTTCCTATATTTGTTGCAAAGATTCTAAGTAGAGTATGCCATATTATCTTTAAAACACATCATTGAATATTCTTTATTCTTCAGATGGCTTTTGTGGGTATCTTTTTTTTTTAATTTTTTTAATTTTTTAAAGTAGTTTATTTATTTTTTTCCATAATATTTTATTGTCAAATTGTTTTCCATACAACACCCAGTGCCTTCTGTGAGTATCTTTTTAATGCTCCAGTTTTCCAGTGCCCATAATGACCATTTGGCCAGGCCATTGGCCACTGCCCATGAGTCTGTAAAAATCCAAACATAAGAGTGCTTCCCATGGCTCAATTCTTACATCACTGTAAAGAAAATAGTGAAATTCATTCTTGGTCTGATTTTTTGTTGTTGTTTCAAACTTAACCCTAGGGGAACAAAGTCTATCTGTCTGTGAATATGATGGATAACTCCTTGAATCACCCTGTTAGCCTGTTAATGCATAAACCATTTCCATTTTATTATGGAATTCTTCAGGATGTTGCCTTCATTATTAGAATGTTTCTTGATATCACCTAAAATATAATAAGTATTTCAGGTTTAAAGATTATTTTATGTCTCTTATTTAAATCTTTTCCAACATGATGCTGATTCTACAAACTAGGCAGTTTATAAGGATTAAACAGGTATGACCAAAGGAATTATTTAAGTGATTAACTACCAGTTATCAGCCTTTCTCTATATTTGGTATTTGTTCATATCTGAGTGCTTGAGTGCCTTCTGAAATTCTACCATATGGAGTAGTCAATTAACTTTATGCTAATTCAACTGGAATTTTTGACGATCAATTCATTAATTTACCAGAAAGCCTGGTTTATAGGATCTAACAACCTATACATTTGGTATAAGCATCTTTGTGTTGGTATTCTGGGTTGGGAAAGGAGCAAAATGACAAAAACCAAAAATAATTGAATTTAAAAGTTCAAGAATGAAGCCAGATTATGAACTTCTGTATCAATCCTCAGTGCCTTATAGATTCATAATGAGCAAACACAATTTTTCATAGGTAGACTTAGAATATGTCTGATATAAAGGAATGCATTAATTATTATAAGCCCTAAAGAGGCTGAGAACTGTCATTAAGTCAAACTAAAGTCTATTAATGTCTCATTCGTTCCAAGGACCCTAAGAATTGTGGCAAGATAGGAAAATGAGCGCCAAGGGGCATAATTTGGTATAGTTTCCCAATCCAGAATACACTTGTTCTCTCCTAGAAAAATATTTTCCACCATAAGAGTAAAATTGTGAATGTAAAACTTTTTCTGATCTAAAGGAGAAAACTGAGGCACTCTATGACCATCCTCCTGCCACAAATAAATGGGCTGGGACATACACCTGACCCAATTATAGTTAATCATAAACCTCATCTGAAAATTTAGGATTGAGACCAAGACACTTATCAGCTCTGGATATCTCTATCTGAAAATAATATAGAGTTGAGGCTGGGTGATACCACAGAAGTCAAAGTCATAAGTAAACTGGAGTGATAGAAAAAATCATAAGGCAATAGAGGAAGTCAATTTCTGAAAATGATAAGCATATATTCTTTAAAAAAAGTAAATGAGACACAGGTAATTCTAAACGATGCCTTTATATGGAAATAGCTTGTCATTCCATGAAGATTGGAGCATCCTGTCTACTGTCCATGGGTCATATATTCCCACTCCCTCTTGTCTAGAGGTAGCCTGAGTCACTTGTTCTTTCACAACAGCTGATGTTAATTAGGAATAAAATCTTCCCCAGGAGTAACAATTGCACAATAAAACAGATGCCTGCAAACAAAATTTTTACTACATTTTGAATCACAGATTAGCAGAAATAGATACCCTCCTTATCCTCAAATTATACACTAGTAATCTGTGAGGTACAGTCCATTTATGCTCATACCAGTAATTCTTCCTTTTTAGACCATACTCCCATTGAAATTAAGCCTTTGAAGCAGCGAAGTGTAATAACCACAAAGTGACCTCATGGCTTTAAATAAAGTACAGTGGGAAAAAGAAACTTCTAGTTATTTCTTAATATTCTGGAAGCAAAAAATGTAAAAATAAAATAACACATATCTATCCAAAATAAATTTATTTATCTAATACCACTTGTCTTGCTTTGAGTTCTCACAAAAGTGAACATTTTGTCAAGGGCCTACTTGTAGGTAATTTGTTTGGAACATGACCATATGGTGCACAAGTTGGGGCATCAGAAGTAGGACAAGGAAGGGAGGCAATGAAAAAAAAAGTGTTAATGTGCAGGTTACTGGGCAAACAAGTTTACTTCCACTAGAAACTCATTAGAGGAAACTGTAGAATGAGCTTCATACTATCAACGCTGAGAAATTGCAATACTATCCATCAATCTATATTCTTTCCACTGAATGCTGGAGATATTAAAGCTGTGGCATATCTAAACTGCCCAGTGACTAAGCTGATCAATCTCCAACAGTGCTCAAGCTGAAAATGAATGTAGTACTTGTGTTCTATAATTGTCCATTGTAGTTGTAAACAAACTGAAGTGGGCCAAGGACTGATGGAGTAGAGTGATACACTCCAGGTCTTCATCAGATTTATTAAAGTCCTATCGGAAATCCATTCTGATACTCTGGCACTTCAAGATGTCAAGAGAACTATAGATAGATACTTCTGGTCTATATTTCCTTCACTCTGGCCAACCCCTCAGCTGTCTATGTGGCTTGCCAAAAGTTTTACCTCTATCCTAGGGATAATGCGTATTTTAATTGCTTATATGTTTGTTATCACCAGGCATGAAAGCTCAAAGTATCCAGAGGAAATTATCAGATCTTCCTAGTTTCCCACCATATGGAGCAGCAACTCTAACTTGTTATGATAATCAGTGCAATTACTCTCAGCCTTGTTTATGTACTGCCATGAAGACCCCAACATGACCAGTCAACAGGTACAGCTTTTGGTATAATTGAACACTTACTGGTCCACTGTACGTCTGCATCACTTACTTAATAACTTGGAAAAAATGATAATACCTAGTCATTATAATCACTTCTGATAGAATACCCTCAGGTCAGTGTTCATTCTTTCCTATAATCTAGAAGTTGTTTGTGAAATGATGTAAAGACCTAGCCATGCTCCAAACCCTTAAGGGATTACACTCTGACTCTCTGAATGGAACATGCTAGAGAACCCACACAAAGATCTTATCTACTATAAGTACATCTAGCACCATTTAATTTGTCAGGTGACAGCCTATGCATCAGGGTAACTTGCATCACAGCCTGGATCTTCTGCAAATCCCTCTATTGTTATGAATCCCACTTAAAACTCTCAGCCTTCCAAGATACCCAACATACAAGTCACAACAGTATTTCCAAGTGTACAGTTCCAGAATCTAAAGTCATCTACCAAGTGCTGTACCTCCTTCTTAATAATATGATTTCTATTGCACCATTAATGCAGTCAATCATTTGTCCTCTACCTCACAAGGGATATCCTAGCATACTCTAGATTAACATTTATCAGAAGGTTTCCTATGGATTCTTGAGGGTCCTTGGCAATCTTTTAGGGAATCATTAGATCAAAATAATATCATAATATTGCTAAAATATTATTTTTAATTGTTGACACTAGTAATAATAGGAGAAAACAATGGCAAAGCTGCTGATGCCTTAGCATGAATTAACACTGTGTTGTCAAAATGTAGCTATACAATGTGTTTTTCACCATCATGCATCTGCAAGAAAAAAACTCAAATTCACTTTATAATGCCATTAGTAAAACAATAAAAATTCTAATTGTATTAAATGTTAGCCCTTCCATGCACATCTTTTTAATAATTTGTGTGAAGATATTGGAAATCTACATGAAGCACACTTCTGTTGCATTTTAAGGGGCAGTTGCCTTGTGTAATCACTTGTGTAATCATTTGAATTATAAGCTAAACTAGCTGCTTTTTTTCATGGTATATTTTTTTCATAATATATCATTTAAGTGTCAGATAAACTGAAATTAATCAGATATTTAGATATTTGTCAAATATTTTTTTCTAAAATGACAGTGCAAGTAACTTCAAACAAAACAGCTAATAATATGAATTTCCAAAGCTAAACTGTGAGCTTACAAGAAAGAAATAGTAATTTTTGACAGCTTTCTTAATATTTAATGACTTTTCTGATTAGATTGGTGGTGATTAATAAAAGATTTTTTGATATTTCATAATAAAGTATACCTACATTTGGAACAACTGCACGACTCAGGAAACAGTTATTTTCCAAATGATTAATACATGACACTACAAAACTATGCTGTCTAAAATGTGAGCCACCCATCACATGTGGCTATTTAAATATTTTTAATGTTTTTTATTTATTGTTGAGAGACAGAGAGGGATAGTGCAAGCAAGGGAGGGCCAGAGAGAGGGGGAGATACAGAATCTGAAGCAGGCTCCAGGCTCTGAGCTAGCTGTCAGCACAGAACTCAATGCAGGGCTCAAACCCAGAACCGTGAGATTATGACCTGAGCCAAGGCTGGATGCTCAACTGACTGAGCCACCCAGAAGCCCTATACATGTGGCTATTTAAATTTTAATTTCAATTGAGTTAAAATAAAATTAATATTCAGTTCTTCAGTCTCACTACCCATAGTCCAAGTGTTCAGTAACCACATGTGACTAGTGTATACCACAGTGAATAGCACAGTTTAAAACATTTCCATGGTTTTAGAGAGTTCTATTGGAAGTTCTATTAGGAAACTATGCATTCATCTCCTACAAAATGCAACAGCATATTCCAGTGTAAAAGACTCACTGGCATGGTTTCAGATGATATAGTGCAGCTTATTTTAAAAACCTATCACTTGTTGAGTGTGTTTGTCATTACCATGGGCTGAATGTTGATGTCTTCCCAAAATTTATATATTCAACCTCATCTTTGATGTGTGATATTTGGAAGTGAGGTTTTTGGGAGGTGGTCAATTCATGAAGAAAGAGCCCTCAGGAATGCGATTTGTACCTTATAAAAAAGGCCCAAGAAATATCTCTTGTCTCTTCTGCCATTAGAAGACACAAAAAAAAGATTTATAAGGCAGGAAGTGGTCTCTCATTGGACACCAAATTTGCCAATGCTTTGATCTTGGACTTCCCAGCCTTCAGAACTGTGAGAAACAAATTACTGTTGTTTATTACTTAGTCTATGGCATTTTGTTGTACCAGCCCAAAAGGACTAAGACAGTGGTTATCAAAAAATATTCACATATCTACTTCTATGTTCAGTGTGTTGAACTATATTGTTTTGTCTGAAATATATGAAGAAAATCTGTAAAGGTTAATAAAACATTTACTTTTATCAAGCATATATCTGTACAAGACCAGATTTTCTTCATGTACTTCAATTAAAAAATAAAGTGCAACAGTGAATATAAAAGGAGATATTAGAAACCAGATGTGTAGATTATAAAGCAAGACCTTCAGATCTTTTGAAAAGTAAAACAAATATCAATATTCTAACTAATCTAACTAATTTTTTATAAAGTATAACCATCTCTGACTGACTTCTTTTGCTGTAGTTCCAAGTAAAAATTCACATCATTGTTCCAGCTCCATTCACATCATTGCAAATGGCAAGATTTTATTCTTTTTTGTGGCTGAGTAATATTCCATTTTTTGTGTGAGCCACCAGTCCTGTGTAGCTATTCAAATCTTAATTTTAATTAAAGTAAAAAAAATAAATATTCACATACTGTGTATCTCAAAATAAATGAATAAATGAATGAATGAATGAATAAATAAATAAATAAATACAGTTTTTAAAGCCCTAGATAGCACAGATAATAATTTCTTTGAAATTGGCCATAGCAACTTTTTACTAGATAGGTCTCTTGAGGCAAGGAAAATAAAGGCAAATGTAAATTATTGGGACTTGATCAATAAAAGGCTTCTTCTGTTTAGCAAAGGAAACAATCAACAAAACTAGAAGGCAATCTATGGAATGGGAGAAGATACTTGCAAATGACATATCTGGTAAAGGGTTGTTATCCAAAGTATATAAAAAACTTATAAATCTAAAAACAAATTAATTAATTAATTAATTAATTAATTTGGTGAAAAATGGGCAGAAGACATGATTGGACATTTTCCCAAAGAAGACATAGATGACCAACAGGCACATGAAAAGGCACTCAACATTACACATCATCAGGGAAATAAAAATCAAAACTACAAGGGTGCCTGGGTGGCTCAGTTGGTTGAGCGTCCAACTTCAGCTCAAGTCATGATCTCATGGTTTGTGGGTTCGAGCCCCACATCAGGCTCTGTGCTGACAGCTACCTCAGAGTCTGGAGTCTGCTTCGGATTCTGTGGCTCCCTCTCTCTTTGACCCTCCCCGTTCATGCTGTCTCTCTCTGTCTCTCAAAAATAAATTAAAAAACATTAATTTTTTTTAAAAAATCAAAACTACAATGCAGTATCACCTCATACCTGTCAGAATGGCTAAAATCAATAACACAGGAAACAACAGGTTTTGGCTAGGATGTGGGGAAAGGCGAAACCTCCTGTATTTTTGATGAGAATGCAAGCTGGTGCAAACACTGTGGAAAACAGTATGGAGGTTCCTCACAAAGTGAAAAATAGAAGTACTGTATGATCCAGCAATTGCACCAGTAGATATCTACCCAAAAGTTATAAAAATACAAATTTGAAGGAATACATGCATCTGCTGTTTATAGTATCATTATCAACAATAAATTCTACCAAATTTGATGAATGGATAAAGAAGTGTTATATACATAAAATGGAATATTAGCCATAAAAAAAGAATTAAATCTTGGCATTTGCAATGAGATGGTTGGAGCTAGAGAGTATTATGTTAAGCAAAATAAGTCAGTGAGGAAAAGAGACATGGCATACTGTACGATTTCACTCACATGGGGATTTAAGAAAAAAGCAAATGACCAAAAGGAACAAAAGAAAGGGGGAGAGGCAAATTAAGAAAGACTCTGATAGAGAACAAACTAATGGTTACCAGAGGGGAGGTGGCTGGGGGATGGGTTAAGTCGGTGATGGGAATTAAGGAGTGCACTTGTTGTGATAAGCACCAGCTGTTTATGGAAGTGTTCAATCACTAAATTGTACCCCTGAAACTAATAGTACACTGTACTAACTAGATTTTAAATAGTGTTCATAGAGGAGGATTTAATTTTATTGTAAAAATATCTAAATGCTATTTTTCTTGAGATTCATGCTGTTCAGCATTACAATAATAGTTAATATGTGAATGTGTGATTTGGAAAAAGTAAAAGTTTGTGGACATCAATCACATCTAAATAAAAGTGACCTCAGAGAACAGAAATTAGTTACTAATTTCTTCCAATTAATTACTCCAATATAGTTGTTAATGCCTCTCTTGTAACAGGCCCATGTTCTAGAGAAATGTGATAGACCTATAGTCTGGCTTTTAGATCTTTTTACAAATCCTTTGTATGTAAATTATCACGCAAATTATCTTCAGTCAAGTAGACTGGAAATGGCCCTGAATTTCATGAACTTAGTTCATTAGATATAGTGAAGTGTGAGCTCCACCTGCTGGTAATTTGAGAAAACCACAAGTATGCATCCAGGAACAGAGATTTCATGGACTGTATAGGCCCAATGAAGCAACTCTCCATCTTCAAGATTTGTATGTCAATACATCAATAAATATATTCAATACATCAATGCATATATTCAATACATATATTCATTGGGTTCTTTTTTTTCCTCCTGACCTTTAGAAAGCATGTTTTGTGCTTGGAACATATCTTAATCACTGTCATTGTTCCCAATAAAATTTATATGCAGAACATTTCCAAATTCAAATATTTTGTGATGTCTCAACCATACATATCCTTGTAGATTTTCCACTTTGATGTACAATTTAGTACTTCTAAAATCAAATCTCATATTCACCACAAACCTGTGTCCTCAGTCCCAACATTCTCCTATTTACTTGGTATTTGATGAACACATGTACAGAGTATTGTTTTGTTCTTTCTTTTTCTGACAGCAGATCTTGTTTTAGTAAAATATTGGTTCTTTATTATTATATAGATACATTGGTTGACTCTTCTTGCCTTCATAATATGCTGCAGCTATAAATCTATTCAATAATCAGTCAAGTTATTCTTTCTAAAGTACCACTCTTCTCCATACATTCTCCCCAAATTTCATTGATAATTTAGGCCATTGTAAACACTTACTCCATGCCAACACTGTGCTTATTGTTTTAGTTATTCATTGTAATGTTCACAAATCAGCAAAATGGGTATGCTTAATTTGCAGGAGTTAAAAATGAAGTTCATGTAATTAGAACCATTTGTCTAACCATATAGGAAATGAGTAATGTAACAAAGATTTAAAGGCCCAGCTTTGGTTTAATAACAATTTCAGGTTCTATAAGATGCACCAGAATGAACCTTTCTCTATAGAATAAATTCATATTCTATTAACTTAGCACTCAAGGAGTTATATGGCATAGCTCCCACCTTCCTTTTAAGCCTGAAGTTGTACCATCTCAGTGGAAACTATTTGCCTCACTGTCTGTATTCAGTTCACATTTCTATATATGCCACATGCATTCTAATCTTTGTCCCTTCTCATATTCTCTGTCAATTTGGGATCATATTACTTACATTTTAGGTATGTTCCTTTAGACTCATGCTGGGATTTCAGTGTTAGACTGGTGCGGAAGAGGACATTTAGACCAAAAGAGGCTGGAACATACAGACTAATGAAGTTTTAAAATGAATTTTAATCAGGTTCTGATCTGCATACCAACTTTATCACTTGGCCTTTTACAACCTAAAGCCTATTTAGTTCTCTCAGACTCACAGGAGGATTCTAGATCAATGTTTATATGCAAGGAGACATCCACTGCTATCTAGGAAAAAGCAAGAGAGCAGGTGTCTGCAAATATAACCCAGAGTCAGACCAGAAGCACCACTGGTTTCCAATGGTCCAACTGCGTTAGTATGAGATTCAGGCTATTGGAAGGCAAGACCACAACTGTAGGGAACCAGGAATGATGGTACACATTGATGAGTCCAAGGTTGTTCAAGATGGAGTATGTGAGTTGACAGGCAAATCAGAACCCATGGTGAGGGTAGTGGGAAGGATAAAAGATACCATTCATTAATACCTGTTTGAACCCCAACACCAATTTCTCCAATGTAGACTAGAAACCAGACAAAGATAAAAAGTAATCCTAGATCTCATTCCTGGTGGACCTGAATCTGCAGATACATATCTATTCGTGTTCGTTCACTGAACCAGCAGTACCTGTGAATTAGAAGATCCAGGTGGAGGTGGCATCTAGTATCATCTTTCCTTTCAGGCCATATCTTTTATTAATCTTTCAAACTCAGTTGAAGATTAAACCCCAATATAAAATATCTTCTCACATGATGTTACAGAGATTCTTCTACCAGCTTACATAGCTAAGGCATGGCAAGCACAAACAAAGTTTTTGGTAGATGGCTCTCACTATAGACATTTATACTACAACTTCCATTGTTAGTTAACTTTATGCATTTATGTGGCTTAGGATTCAAAAATAAATAATAACTTGGTCATGACTTAAAGATATCAAGAGACTAGTATGAAGATCAGACACAGAGATGCATAATGACAAAATAATGCAATGTGAACTATGGCAGATCAATGTCCCTGTCGTTATGGGAGATCAAAGTAAATATCTCTTGTCATTTGGAGAGAATATTTGTTCAGAATAATTTTCCAACTCTCCAAGAATAGAATCACTGAGGGTCAAAGAGCATCCTCAGTATATTCCAAATGATTGCAAAACTGTTGACAGCATTTGATACTATGGCAAGTACTTATAGTGTTGGGTCTCCTCTCCTTGCTGGGAAGAGGGAAGATCACAATTCCCAGCCACTTTATGCTGGGGCAGGGACACAGATCTAGTTCTAACCAGTGGACAGTGATCTGAAAAATCACTTCTTGGCTAAGGCAGTGAAAATATATTTAACTTTTAGTGCCTTTCCTCCTTAATTGAGGCTGTATACTGAGATGGTAGAGCCACAAAATAAAAGAATCTTGTGGAGTTGAGTTACCATGCGGGAGATAGCAGATTTGGAGATTAGTCCATGTTACACTAACATTGCATGTAAAAAAAAATAATTTATGTGTTAAGTCACTAATATTTATACATTTTGTATTACCATGGCATAAATTCTGTCTATTCTAACTAATACAGGGGTCATATTTAACATAGTTTCTTATTTTAGCTTCTAACAACTCTTTTCTTTAATTAATCCTTTATGGTAAACTGTAAAGAAAAATATCCATAAAATTTTGCTAAAAGGAGCCTTCAAAAAGAAAAATAAATGTACTTTATTTTGGCTTCTTCTTCTTACAAATGAGAAACTAACAGGAATATGGCATATGATGAGTAGGGGAAATGGTGGTCTTTCTGAAAGATTGAGACTTTAATAAACAAAGATAGTTTGTAACCATGTAAACACTTATTTTTAATGCATTAAATCCAATTGACAGTGACAACCAGAAGGTAAGTGGGAAGGAAGAATTAGAAGGAATAAGCAACATCTGATATCTGGAAGGGTAAATGGTGGCTTGAATGCCATGTAATTGCAATCCATTTCCTTGGAATTCTCTCTCAATATTTCCCATCAACTTCCTGAAAATGACAAAAAAACAAAAACAAAAACAAAGAAGAAGTATTGACAGCAGCTGAATTAACAGAAATCAAGCATATTTGCATGTCTGTAATTTTATACATCTCTACAGGTAACCAACATTTTAAGTGGCAAGATATTTCTCTTCAACTGAATAACTAAAAAACAAACAAAGTTCTATGTTTACATAAAGTAAATTAAGAGTGAAGATGCTTTGATGAAGTAGAAGAGAAGAAGCAGACCTTCACTTGTTCCATATCCCCATTGCTCCCATCCCCCCTGGATGATATCTCCAGGCACTAAAAGAGTCAGTATCTCTGTACAACCATGATGAGATGTATAAAACATCCATAACATAGTTCTCTATTTTTAACACATAACTTATGTGCTACCAGAGGATCTTCACCTGACTTCAAAGTTTCTCTAACTTATTTTTTTCTAAGTTATTTTTATACCACCTGAGGGTGTCTCATATGTGCTTTTGAACAAGTATAGTTTGCTGTTGACCAGCCTTTATGGAAGATTGAGTTTTACAAGGTATGGCTGTCTCAATATATTTTACCCCACATGCTCATAAAATATGACATTAACATACCTTTCAACAAATAATAGAAGTTATCACCCCTCCTCTTCAACATCGGTGTTATTTCATGAAGGAGCAATGCTATGTAACTTCCAAAACTAGTTTGTAAAAATACACATACTTTGGGGGTTTCTGGGTGGCCCAGTCGGTTGAGTGTCTGACTTCGGCTCAGGTCATGATCCTGCAGTTCGTGAGTTCGAGCCCTGCATTGTGCTCACTGCTGTCAGCCTGTCTGTGCAGAGCCCGCTTTGGATCCTCTGTCTTCCTTTCTGCCCCCCTCCTGCTTGTACTCTCCTCAAAATAAATACAGGTAAAAAAAAAATGCACGTAGTTTCACTGTGTTCCCAGGAGAAGTTTGCTCTTGGAATCTAGCCACCATGCTGTGGGGAAGTCCAGGCCACACAGACAGGCCTCATGTAGGTGTTTTGACTGACAGCACGATCGTTCTGCTGGCAGCCAACATCAACTTCCAGACACGAGTGAGAAAGTCTTCAAGATGACTTCAGCTGCAGCCACCATCTCACTGCCAACATGTGACGGATCTTGAACAAGAACCGCTTCTACAACAGCCCAGCTAACTTCTTAGAACCACAAGAGATAATAGTAAAAAATTTTATTTTAAATCACTAAGTTTTGGGATGCAAGTTTTGTTTTGGGGTGCTTTTTAAGGCAGCAATAGGTAACATCAATTAGTTCCAAAAGTATTTTCTTAAAGCCTCACCAGGCAAAGCTCAGGAGTTTCACCGGTGAACAAAGAAAATCTTTTCATTGAGATAACATTCTAGTGCAAGGAGAGAGATGATAAATACATAAACAGTCACTTGTTCTCTCCCACTAATTTTAGGATAAGAATCTAGTTAAAAGTCATGCATTTTGATTTTGATCTAAGGTTATAAGTCCATTTTGTACAGCCATCTACAATTGGACTGGCATATTCCTAGAATTTGTTAGGTGCAAGTCCTGTTAGCTGAGAGTGGTGATGTTTGTTTCTTCTGAGAAGAATAGTGCTGAAGAGTTTTAATGGGTAATTTTGATCTGAAAGAAAATCTATCATTATAACATAAGATATATGTTTTAATGTACTTTATTTTATTATGTTAAGTAGAAAAATTATATAAAATGTATAAAGTACTATATTTTATAAAGATCAAGGCTGCTTGAACATGTTTTGTTAAATAAATCATTCCAATAGAAATCATTGAGCTAATTTGTAAGAAAGTAAATATGACAGTCAGCAAAATAGATACAGGTTAACAAGATAGTTGGTAACAAAAGTAATTATGGAAAAGAGAAAGTAATTATTTAATTTTTATATTCTTACTACTGAGTGAGTGAAGATAGTGTGGAATTTGCACAGTGGGTATTATGGAAATAGTATGGGGGAAAGTCTTTACATGAATTGTTGAAAACATTAGTGTTATTTCATGTCCTTTTACCATTTCAGTTGTCTTCAAAATTCACTCTGCATTCCCTGTCTCTTATATAAGAAGAAAACCTGACTGGAAAAAGATGAGTTTCTTACTTTCAGAATTGCACTGAGGTTGACAGCAGCTGTGGCATCCTACTATGAAAATAGATTATGAATCTGTTCAGAAGATGTGTAAAACTCTTGGTTCAAATACTGAACAAATACAGGGATTAAATTAGGTGAATTTAAATTAGGTGACTCTAACCACCAATGATCTTTTTTTCAATATGATGAAGAGAGGCAATTAGAAACTGTAAGGAAAACAAAAAACTACACAAAACAAATACTAATTAATTATGTAAAATTTAAAAGGAAACATAATTGAACCTAAACATGGACCATTCCTTCTCAATCAGAATGGGATTAATAAAATATGATTATTTTTCCTTCCTTTCAGTTACAAATAATTAGATCTTTACTATTCCTAGATTCTGTATTTGCATGTTTGTTTACTTGCTAAACTTATATTTATAAATCCAAAATTAAATAGACTCCCAAATTAATATGCATGGTGCATTCCAATTATTTGCAAACATATGCAGAAAAGCACAATATTTGAGTCATCCAATGTTCAGGTTTCCAGTTGAAGTTGAACAAGGAGAGGCTCTGCCTTCTGTTTCAGCCCTGATATTGTAAACAAGTGTCCTTTTTGTGGTCTTCTTACTGTCATGTGTTTTGCATATTTGCGCTTTTCATTGGTGATTTCACTATTTAAAATGCACACCAAGTCTAGTCCTGGCATGCTGTCTCATGCAGTTAGTGCAAAAAAAGCTGTGATGTGTCTTATGGAGAAAATGGGTATGTTAGATAAGTTTTGTTCAGGCATGAGTTATACTACTGTTGGCCATGAACTAAGCATTGATGAATCAACAATATATATTAAATAAGTAGCCTTTAAACAGAAACAGGCATAAAACAAGTTTATGTATTGATTGGTTGATGCAAATGTGTGACCAGAGGGCTTGCATGGATCTAATTCTGTGTTTCCCCTGAGAGTAATCTTTCAGTATTTGCTGATTCAGTTGATTGTGATAATTTAATATGATTCAATGACCACAAATAATGAGAATTGACTGTGGTGGTTTTTCAGAATATGAGGGAAAAGTACTAGTGTGCTAAGTAACAATATTTCAGATTAAGAAGTTAGATATTCTTTAAAAATAAAAGTGTATGCATTATATTTTAAGTTGTTAGTTGTATATGAATATCTATTGCATTTGCTTGACTATTGTCGCTTTCCCTTTTTGTTACAGCACCTTGCATTCCTTCTTCAGAAAACATCCATCTGTCATATGCATGTACCATAAAAGTACACTAGTCACATAACTCAGGCATGGCCAAGCAGAACATTTCATCACATAGGAGAGATGTTCAAAGACAATGAAAAACCTGATAATTTAATTTGAAATCTGGATCCCAACAAACCAAAAAATTATTTTATCAAAGACCATATATTCTCCTCTTTTTATACAAGTCAACTTGAACCCGTTTTAGTAAATAAACAACAACAACAACCAGAAAACAGAACTTTGACATGTAAAAATGGCTAAAAAGTTAACGGTTAGTGATAGAGACTGAGACAGAAGGAAGGATGAGACACTTTTCACTTAGTATCACTTTGCATTTAAAGTTTTTAACTATGTACATCTATTTCTTTTACCTTAAAGGAGTAATAATAAAAATGTAATTAATGTAGATTATTACCATATGGGACACTACATTAAGGCTACAGGTCACCAGCATAACTAACTTACCCTTAGCTGTTAATGTTAGTCCCTGTGAAATCTTACTTACCCAGCTGTAAGAGATGCGAGAAAGTGAGATTATTAAATGTCTTACTGATAAATTTAAATTACATTAAGACCATGGAAATTAAAATGTCTGTAGCTGAATGAATTGTGTCCTCCTAAAAATTCATGTCCTGAAGCGCTAACTCCCGGTATGAATGTATTTGTACTCGAGACCTTTGAGGAGATAATTAAGGTTAAACATGGTAATGAGTGAGGCTAATCCAAAAGGTCTGGTGTGCCTATACAAAAAGAGACTTGAGGGATGTATGTACACAGAGAAAGGGCCAGGTGATGACACAGCTACATGGTGGCCATGTGAAAGCCAAGGAGTGAAGAAACCAAACCAGTACATCCAGGTTGATTTCTGAGAAATAGATTTCTTGCAATATACTTAAAAATATTAGATCTTTTTAGTTTATCCTATTGTTTTTCTTTTCCAGAGACTCCAATTATATGAATGGTATCTTTGCTGAATTTCCAATTCTACTACTCTTTTCTGACCTTTTTTCCCTTTTAGTCCCATTTTTATTCCTTAAGTTTTGTTTCTTGTCTTTCTTCAATGCCTGCCAATACATTTTCATTTGAGTCTATTCCTTTTGTCTCCTTGCAATCTACTTTTCATTCATGAGATAAATTTGTCTTTTTTGTTTCTTTTTCTTGAGTTCAATTAACTATATTTTCATTTCTTCATATTTCTGTCCACTTTTGTTTCTTTT
>PISW01015556.1:0-16457 GCA_004023785.1 Mungos mungo
CCCTCAGCCCCCTCCGCCCCTCCACCGCACCATCCCACCGCCCTCCTCCCCCCTGTCCAGCTCGTGAAGGCCTATCTTTCCTGCCTGCGTTTCCCCTCGCTTGTGTTCAGTTGAAGTTCTCTCTGACAGTGAGGACCTGCTGATCGGAGCATCGTGTCTCAGAATCCGCCTCCCCTGTTGGTCAAAGCTTCTGACCATCATGTCCCCGGCCTCAGCACGGGGCACGCCTGTCCGGCATCTGTGGGTGCCCAGAGAGCTTTGAGACCCTGGAGAAGATGTGCCGTCACCATAGGCCGTGACACGTAATACGTAAGAGAAGATTTTAGGAAAATGAGAGCGTGTCATCGGTTACTGTTTGTTTCGGGGCGGTCATAAAGCGTCTGGGGCCGGCAGGGTTAAGAATTCTCGATCGCCAAGCCGAGGGACCTCAGGTGGACCAGCTGGGCTAATCAGCTCATTTTACGGGTGGGACGTTGAGGCCCAGAGCAGGTGTGAGGTGTGAGCGACAGGAAGGAACTATACAGTGAGGCTTGGGGACACAGAGCGGCTGAATCTGGATTTTGTTTATGCAAATATGTGACTAAAATAGCGGGCGTGAGCGGCTGGCCCTTCTAGTCCCCACCCAGGAGGTGACAGCAGCCAGCGTCTCCTGACGTTCAGCCCGTGTCGGGCGTGATTCTAAGGGCTCCGTGTCGATTTCTTCCCCGGCCTTGTCCGCTGCCGAAGGGGGTAGGCTCTGTCCTTGTTCCCATGTACTACACGGAAATTGGGGCGCAGGGAAGGAAAACTATTCCAAGGTCACACAACTTGTAAGTGGAGGGGCCGGGGCAGTCTGCCCCCAGAGCCTGAATTATTTTGCCCCCTTGTGTATTTCATTTTTTAACAATTTTTTTTTTCTCAAAGTCTAACCCACAGACAAGTGTAAAAATTGCTAAGCATTTCGCTCACTGGTCATCGCGAAGTTGAGGGGCTGCATTTGTAACCATTCCAGCAAGTCACGTGTGGGCTTTGATGTCAGCCCTGGTTTGAGCCCAGTTTCTGTTGCTGTGTGACCTTACGGGACGCACTCAGCCTTTCCTAATCTCGCAGAGCCTTCACTGTGCGTGGTGGGCTCTGATGATTGGAGCGTGTGACAGCACCTGGTGTGTCCGGCGCATGGTGACCGTGTAATGAACGGCCCTCTTATCCGTAATCGAGGTTAGACGCTGTGTTGGTATTGTCAAGTGGTCTGAATAGGCACTTACGGCGAGTCACTCTGGGACGTCACTCTCTGAGCTGAAATAGCTTAGGGAAGTGGGGGAACCCGGCTCCCGCTGCCCATGCGTTGAAAGTCCTTAACTTACAACGTTTCACCTATACCTTTTTAACATAATCACTTTTGTATTTTTTAATTTTTAGCTTTATTTTATTGTTGAGACAGAAACAGAGCACGAACAAGGGAGAGGCAGAGAGAGAGGGAGACACAGAATCGGAAGCAGGTCCGCACAGAATCTAAGTTGTCAGCACAGAGCCCGACGCAGGGCTCGAACTCACGGATCGCAAGATCATGACCTGAGCTGAAGTCAGACGCTTAACTGACTGAGCCACCCAGACGCCCCTTAACATAACCACTTTTGGGCAGTGAGAGTTAAGTGTCTTGCCTTTAGGGTTGTGAAGGCGCTTTTGGGACCCTCGACAGTTTTCCCCCAGTTCCCACCTGGCTGGCTGATGGGCCGAAGCTTATTTGAACAGCACTGCGTTAAGCTCCAGGGACCTGAGGGCTGCCGTGCACCTTCCGGAGGAATAGATGGAGCTTTCAGGACATTCGCTCGTACCGCCCCCTGGTGTGTCAGGTGGCCATGATGGTGCCTCGAACCCTTGGGGTTGCTGGGGAGGGGACAGATCGTGGGTGTGGATACTGAGCGCCGGGCCTCCGTACTAATGGATAACGCACACTAGGTGAGCAGAGGCAGCTCCCGTTAATTGTTGATGCCAAGGAGCCCGAGTTCCAGAACATCTTTGGCCTTTCCCTCCAGGGTCCTTTCTGTGGAAGCCACCGCACTGTGGCTGGTGTTCGTGGAGGGAAGCAGGCAGATTCACACGGGAGATGCCACCTAGATCAGGGGGTTCTCCTTGGTGTTAGAACCTCCTCTCAGGAGCGCCTGGCTGGCTCAGTCGGAGGCGCGTGACTCTTAATCTCAGGGTCGAGAGTTTGAACCCCATGTTGGGTGTAGAGATTACTTAAAGAAAAAAGAAGGACCTCACTTTAGAGGCTGAACTACTGTCCTCCAGGGTCAAGGTGAAGGCCCGGCAGGGGGAGGGGTGCACCAGTCCTGCCAGGAGGCTGGTGGTCTCCCCAGACTTCTCCCCAGGAAGCATGAAGGGCCCTGGGGGGGGTTGTGCAGAATGACATGGGGTGTTGGATGCAGACTCGGGCAGGGCCGTGCCCACCCAGCCGTGGCTCAGCCCGGCCCGTTCCCATCTGGACGACAGTTCGGAGAGGTCCCTGCTGTCCGCGTTAGGACCGTGTAGGTGGCAAAGCCAACCCAGGGGCCACAGAAAAGTGGAGCCCTTGGGCATGACATGGGCCTCAGTTTCCTCCTCTGTGCAAGGGGCTGACTCCTGGCACACAGGGCCGTGAGGGCTATGCAAACAGAATGGTGACGTTAGGGGCTTAGAACAGAACCTGGTACTCATTAAAGTGTAGTTTTAATGACGACCCGCGGGTGCTGGGTGCTACAGACCTGGTCCTGCCCTCTTGAAACCTCGGCTGTGTGACAGGTGCGTTCTCAGGCCACGGTTGACAGAAAGGAGCCGGAGCCTGTCTTCTCTTAAGATCAAGGACACCGAGGGGCGCCTAGATGGCTCAGTCGGTTGGCCATTTGGCTCTTGATTTCGGCTCAGGTCATGATCTCAGGGTCGTGGGATCCAGTTGGCCCCCAACCCCCTGCCCAGCTGAGTGAGAGGCAGCTTGGGATTCTCGGGATTCTCTCCCTCTGCTCCCCGCCCTCCCCGCTCGTGCTCTATGGAAAAAAATGGTTTAAGGATACAGAGCAGGGCTGATGGGACGTCCGGCGGTCAAGGCGAGTGTGCCCTCCTCGGAGGACCAGGGACAGCAGCAGTGTCCCTGGCGTCCCTGGTGCTGACGAGGTGTGAGGAAGCCGCCCTCTGCAGCACCCAGAGAGGAGCTGGAACAGGGTGGGGGCTGCGGCGAGCAGAGGCCGGGGGCAAGAAGGAGCCGCAGGAGGGGGCGGCCAGAGGGTGTCCATGTGGACAGCAGCAGCGTTTCTCTCTGAAGGCACCAGTGGGTGGAGGTTTTCCTGCCAGGGACTTAAGTTTTAAAAATATTTGTTTACTTTTGAGAGAGACAGAGTGTGAGTTGGTGGGGGGGCAGGCAGTGAGAGAGAGAGAGACAGAATCTGAAGCAGGATCCAGGCTGTGAGCCATTAGCACAGAGCCTGATGCAGGGCTCGAACTCACAAACTGCGAGATCATGACCTGAGTGAAGTTGGACGCTGACCCGACTGAGCCCCCCAGGTGCCCCAGTGTGCCACCGCTTTTTAAAGAGAACAAAAGGGTAGCTTATCTGGCTCGGTCTGTAGGGCCAGCGACTTTGGATCCTAGGATCATGAGTTCAAGCCCTGGAGCCTACTTAAAAAAAAAAAAAAACAACCAATAAAGAGAAGAAAGTTAAACTGCTCTTCAAGAAGGACTTGTTTTCCAGAACCTCATGCAGAGTCACTGGCGGAGGCTGCCGCCTGCTCTCTGACTTGTCTTACAGACCTGGCCCCGGTGCGGGGCAGGGTGTGCGAGTCCCTCAGGACACGTCCCCTCCTTGAACGCTGCAGAACTCAGTTTTGTGACCGGTAGATAAAAGGCAGATGGTCTTGCTGTCTGGGAGGAAACAGGCTTCCTTGTGTCTCCACTTGACGTTTTGTGTGTTTCTCCCTGGTCTGGGAGGGGCTGGCTCCTCCTTGGTCACCTCGTGTCACGTGCCTCACACGGCTGGCCGCCTGGGCCCGGACGGAGTGGGGCTCCGGGAAGCAGGCGTCTCTTACTCTCCCGACCAGCCCCTGTAGACCGGGGTCGCCGGGTAGCGCAGTGGCCAGCCGTCGCCTGCTTGCTGTGTCTGTCGTCCGCACAGGCTGCCCGGACTCGAAGGCAGGGATTTCCTTCCTCCTCTTGTGACGTTCCTGCTCTCGAAGCGTAACCCAGCTCTCAGCAGGTGTTTCTGGGGGACCGTCCCTGAAACCTGCCCCCTGAGGACACAGCCCTTAGTCACGGTTAACTCAGCAAGTGGAGTTGTGAATCCTCCGTCCACGCCAGGCGCTCGGCCGGGCGGTGGCATCTGAAGCCTGCCAGCTGAGCGCCGTGCCTGCCTGAAACTCAGAAGCCAGCAGAGACGAGGAAGCAGCTGTGCATACTGTTGTCTGAGGGGTGTGGCCGAAGAGTCTAAGAGGAAGGGGGTCTGCAGCCCCCTGGGGGAGTAGAGGAAGGCTTCTCGGAGGAGGCGGTCTTGCAAGTGTGCGGTGTCTCCTTGTGGCACATGTGCCAGATCTCCAGGGGCGCCCATGGCCAAGCCAGGGAGGGTACCCGGGCAGTGGGGCCGCACGGCGGGGTGTGGAGAGGGGCGAGGCTGCCAAGGCTGGGCCGGGGTCCTGTGCCGGCTCGGGGAATTCCGGCTGATCCTGTCTTTAGAGACCGTGTGACTCGGAGGCCGGCCTCTGCAGCTGGCCGCCTGGCAGGCTTCCAGAGTCCACCCCACAGCCTCTCTGAGAAGCAGGCGCTTTGTTTTCTGCAGCCTCGGAAGGCAGGTGCCCTGGACTGTGGCTTCTGGTTTCATTGTCCCGGCGGCCCCAGGCGGAAGGGTCTGAGGACAGGTGGCCTTGGCCCTTGGGGGCTTGGTTTTAGTGTGTGTTGCAAACAGAAGTACATTCTTGCTTTCAGGCTTATTTCCCTGAAGGCTGGCACCTTGTCTTGTGAGGTTTAAGGAACTTGGACGTGGAATCAGTGGAGGCTTCAGGGGTCCTTCCTCTCCTCCCCGAAGAGGCCCTCGTCCTGCCATCCGACCCCCGGGGCTCTGCCGGGCCTGCCGCGCTCCCCTTCCGCACGCTTCCACCGGGGCGACTCCGAGCAGGGCCCCAGCGTTCACTCTGCGCGCTTGTCTTGTGTGCCTGACCGGTCTAGTCTCAAAACTTCAGTCTACTTACATTTTTGGCAGGTACTTAGCTCTTCGTGTGGCTGAAGTAGAGGAAATGCGCATTTACGGGGCACCTGCTGTGGTCAGACGTGGGCGGTGCCCGCGGCTCCTCGCTGCGTTTATTCAGAGCTGCCGTGAGTTTCTGCTGTTGGCCCTCTTCACTGCCAGGCGGCAGGGCAGCTGAGGCTCGGGAAGGGTGGCCCGTGTCCCCCGGGTGAGTGGCCGCTGGCCGGGCCACCAGGCGCTCAGCTCTGTTCACGGTGAAGGCTTTCCCTGGCGACGCTGGCTTTTTGCCAGTCGGGCCTGTCGGAGTGTTGACGGTGTTTTGATAATTCTAGTAACTTTTGACATTGCCAGAGGTCAGCTCTCAACCGTGTGCTCAAAATGCCCCTTCCCGCGCTTTCCTTTTAACTAACAAAACATGTAGAAGTCTCAAGGTCTCTCTGTGTCTTCTTGTCGTGAGTCCTGTTCTTTCACGGGGCGGGGAGTTCGGGATTCTCCTAGGGCAGGGTCTCAGGGTCCCAGAGTTCGCTGTGGCTCTGCCCGGAGGGGCTCGGGGCTCAGGGAGTGGGCTCCAGCCCCGGAAATTGAGGGCAGCGGGCACGGCAAGACACAGAGACCGTGTTCACGTGTGCCGAGGTGAGGCGCGGACCCTTGCGGAGAACGGAGTGAGTTCTTGCTCCGCAGGTTAGAGAAGCACCGTAGGCCACACGTTTATAATCTTATACGTGTAGGAAAGTCTAATTTTGTATTTTCGTTTCAGTGTAGACCGGTGTGGTTCTGCCTAAGAAAATTTGATCATTGATTTATCATCATGATTAAATTATCCTCACTCACTGGGTCAGATGTTTATACATAGTTCAGTCTGCTTTTGAATTCTGCATTTCGATGCCTCCCATCACGCTTCTATTTTGGCTCCAGTGCTGCAGGGGCTTCTGGGAGGGAGGGAGGTCACCCCCCGCCCCCTGCTTTGCTTCTGGTGAATTTGCTTTTGCTGTGTAGGCGTGGTGAAGGGGCCACGCTTCCTGCAAGGGGTCGGGAAGGCCCAGGGACCCCCGAAAGGGGCTGGTGACCGTTGTTGCCACCATGCCTCAGAACCTTCCGCTGCTGCCTCTTTCATGATGGCCGCTACCCACAGAGCGCCTTCCGAACGCTTTCCTCCTGGTACTTAATTCTGCCCAGGCAGTCCATTGGGCTGGGGTCAGAGCCAAGGGCAAGTCCTGTTGGAGCCCGAGAAAGTACCATTCTTTACATTGTTCTATGCCATGGATCAGATTTCAGTAACCCCACCAGATTCCTTTAGTTTTGACATTTTGTTTTATTTATTTTAATGTTTTTTAAAATTTAGTTTTGACAGAGAGGGAGAGAGAACATGAGTGGGAGAGGGACGGAGAGGGGGAGTCGGAAGATCCGAAGCGGGCTCTATGTTGTCAGCACAGAGCCTGATGCGGGGCTCCAGCTCACGGACCGTGAGGTCGTGGCCTGAACTGAAGCCGGATGCTTACCTGACTGAGCCCCCCGGGCGCCCCTAGTATCTCTCAGGTTTTAAAGGACAGTAGACGGTCTGATCACCTCCGCCAGGGTTCTCAGTCTCCTGGGGGCTGTGCTGACCCGGCCTGCGCGCCTCCCGCCCCGTCATTCCCACCCCAGTCTTAGGCCAGAGGACCATGGGCAGGTGTGTGTGTCACCGGCAGCTCTGACTCCCGTCACCCCAGTCTTTATTGTAGGTCCACGCCTTTATTTTCCCGTATTGACGATGTGTCTTCCCTGAAGCAGCCTCTGACCTGGCTTTTGACAGCCGCACACTGAGCTGTCCGTCCGCGAGGGTTGGCCCATTTTGGGGTCAGTCCCAGCTCTGCCACCAAGTGACACTGTGATCTCGAGCCTGTTTAGTAACCTTGAGCCTTGGTTCCCTCCATGGTGACCGGTGATGCGCTCTGACTCGCTTCATCGTGGAGGCTGTGGCTGACCTGGGGGCATCTTACTGTGCGCGGCACAGTTTATCTTGTGTCCTGTCTCGGTGGCGACATCTCAGAATAAGTAGAACTCGACTTACCTTTGGGCTGTGAATTCATGTTCCTTTTTTTTTTTTAACGTTTATTTTTTTTTTTTTTTGAGGTTGGGGCATGCAGAGAGCAGGGGAAGGGCGGGGAGAGAGACTCCCAAGCATACTCCGCGCTGCCAGTGCCGAGTCCGACACGGGGCAAGCTCATAAACCGTGAGATCACGACCTGAGCCGAAACCGGGGGTCAGACACTTAACCGACAGAGCCACCCAGGCGCCCCACGAATTCACATATTTGTGATGGATAAATTCTGTTTATCATTAAAAAACAAAAAGAAGAAGAAGAAAAGAAAACCAAGCCACCTCTCTCCCTGCCTGACCTGCCCTCATGCCCCCGGGGTTGTCCTGGGGGTCAGACGTGTGACCGGGGCGGTGCTGGTGATGATGAGGAAGGGGTGTGTTTAAGTGTATTTACCTTAGGTGTGCGTAGCCTTTGTTGGGGTTACGTCCTGTTACTTTATACCCTGGTGACGTACGCTAAAACTCCAGCTTCTGGTCCCAAATTAAAACTTGAGCACGTGGGGCTCGTCTCACGGACTCCTCGTAGAGGGGACGTCAGCACATTCGAGCCGTGCACGAGCGGAGTGGCGTCTTAGGCTTTCACAGCCACGCTCTTAATCTCCTGTTTTGTGTGTTTCTAGTTTCTCCTGGGACCAAGATGACTGATGGAAACCTCTCCACGTCTGCAAATGGCGTAGCCTTGCTGGGCGTTCTGGAGGGCCGGCCGGGAAACCGCGTTCCGGACCTGCGGCAGCTGAGTCTCAAGGCCCCCCGACGCCTCCCGTCGCCGGAGAACGGGCCCAAGCCGGAAGCCGGGCCCGTGGAGGATCGGCACAGCCTTCAGTCCGCGGACTCGGGCATTCCTACCCTCGAGATCGGGAACCCGGAACCCGTGCCCTGCAGCGCGGCGCTCGTGAAGAGGAAGCCGTCCGAGGCGGGGGCCGTGCCCGAGCGGGCCTGCCAGAGCGCGTGCCCGCTGCCGTCCTACACGCCGCCGGCCCCGGGCGCCGCCGAGTGGGAGCGGGGCGTGCGCAAGTCGTCCACCTTCCCCAGGACGGGCTTCGACGCGGCCGAGCCCTACAGCCCCGCCGGCAAGGCCCTGAGCCGCAGCGACGATGCGTCGGTGTGCAGCGCGTCCAGCCTGGGCACGGAGCTGTCGGCCGCGCTGTCCGGCAGCACCGAGGACCTCGTGGACCTCGTGGTCACGAGCAGCTCCAGCGCCATCGTGACCCTGGAGAACGACGACGGCCCGCGGTTCACGGACGTCACCTTGGGCTCCGCCGGGGAGGCCCGGGCGCCGCGCCGGCAGGACCGTGTGGGCGGCGCGGAGGACGGCAGCAAATCCAAAATACTGGGGCCGTTTAGTAACTTCTTCACCAGGTAACACCGCCTTTGTCTCTGCGGGGCGAGCCACCCGGCCTCACCGAGCCGGCCCTGGGGCGCGCAGGCCCCCGTCCCTCCCCGGCGGCCCGGGGTCTCCTGGGTGTGCGTGGGGCTGCGTGTCGGTGACTCTGTCTGCGTCCTCGCCGCCACCTGTCACTTCTGTGTCCCGCCCTGGCGCGCTCGCACGGTTCATTGTCTCCCCCCCCCGCCCCCCCGGCCTCTGACCTGCTGTGGCTGCGGGCCATCCGCTAATGACTCGGGGCTCCCAGGCTGAGCACAGGGTGCCCACAGGGGGGCCAGGCTTGGAGCTAATAACCCACGTTTCCACCTCCGGCCTCACGGCCTCTGCGGGCACCCCTGGCCGCTGGGCCCCTGTAGGGCTGTGCTCTGGCGGCCCTGGCCTGCTGCAGGTGTGCGGTCCCGGCACCAGAGCCCCCGCTCTCCCACTTGGGTCAGGACCAGGCTGCGCAGGTGCCCCAGCCAGGGCCGCCGGTCTGTGGGCACGGCTCGCAGAGGCCCGGCCGCTTGTCAGTGCTCTCGTGGTTTGGTCCAGCCGGCGTGTATGTCCCCCCTGCCCCCCCCCGCGCCCCCCGCTCTGCTCCGGGCGTTGTCACAGGTGATGGCTGTGGGGAGGGCTCATGGGCTGTGGGTGGTGGGCTGGGACCCATCCATGTCTGTCTGTCACTTGGCTGGGAACCCCCTAGCTGCATGCTGTGAGGAAGGGCACAGGGGCTTCAAGAGAGGGTGTGCAGGGGAGCAGGGCTGCGGGAGAGGGTGTGCAGGGGAGCAGGGCTGCAGGAGGGAGTGTGCAGGGGAGCGGGGCTGCGGGAGAGGGTGTGCAGGGGAGTGGCGGCCTCCCCAGCGGCTCATTGTGTGGGCTCTGGGTGCAGTTCTGCGGTCCACCCCAGCCACCCTCTGACTGTGCTACTCCAGCAAAGCCCATGTGGGACACCTCGTGGTCCTGCGTGTCCCTTTGAGGTGCGGTGCCGTGCTGGCCAGAGCCGCCCAGAGACTAATGTGACTGTGGGCGCTGGTGGTGACTCATAGCCGCGTCCGCTGCCTCGTCCGTGGTGGGGCGTCTGGCGTGAGGCTGGGCCCAGACTGGAGGGAAAAGGCCTTCGGCGCAGCTGGGGTTCCCGGGACACCTCTTCTCCCCGACGTGTGCACAGACAGGCGTCCAGCCACCCCAGGTAGCATCCCTGGTCCCAGAGCTCCGGGGAACTCGGTAGATCCAGGACCGCTGCCGTGGGAGGAGCCCAGGAGCCGTGGGGGAGCCGGTCGCTGTCACTTCCGAGCCGTAGCCCGAAGTCGGTTGCGGTTCAGATCCGTGTGGCTGAGCTGTTCTCTTCACTCACGTCGTGGTTCCAGCCTCTCCTGTCCCCGGATAGCACCTGGGGGCCTATTGCCCCGTGGCTCCCAGGACCCGTCCCAGAACTCCAGAACCCGAACCTCGGGGGAGGGGCTTGGAGCCCGGCTCGCAGAGCCACGTGGGGTTCTAGGCAGGTTCGGGAAACCCGGTTAGAAAGGTGGGTGGCTGGGAAGCAGCAAGGAGAGAGCTGAGCTTGGGCTCTGGCGGACCCGCGCCCACACCCTCGCCGTGCGGCCCTGAGCTTGGGCTCTGGCGGACCCACGCCCACACCCTCGCCGTGTGGCCCTGAGCTTGGGCTCTGGCAGACCCGCGCCCGCACCCTCGCCGTGCGGCCCTGAGCTTGGGCTCTGGCGGACCCGCGCCCGCACCCTCGCCGTGCGGCCCTGAGCTAGCTGCTGGATGTCTCTGCGTTCGTTTTCTCGGCTCTAAGACGGCATTAGAAAGCGCCCAGCGCGAGATGCCCGTTTCGCTGTTGAGTCCAAGGTGCTGTCACGAGACCGACGTCAGGTGGTGGTTGTGGGGCGACCCCGCTCCACGCGGAGAGGGAGGCCTCCGGCGTCAGGTGCTCCCCGGGCCGCCGGGACTGCGCCTCGCCCGCGGCCCCGTCTCGCCGTGCTGGAGCCTCTCGTCCTCTCGCTGTGGACCGTGCCTGAAGCTGCTTTTTTTTTAAATTGGACGTGTAGGCGACCTACGGTGTCAGGTTGATTTCCGGGGTGCAGGGGCGTGATTGGACATTCACACGCATCACTGCGGTCTGTCACCACACGGAGCTGTCACCTGGTCCCGGCTCTGACGTGTCCCCCGTGTCGTGTATCCCATCCGTCCGTCTGACTTATTTTATAACCAGAAGTCGGTACCTTTTGTTCCCCTCCCCCGCTTTGCCCGTCCTCCGCCGCCTTCCCACCAGGGAGGCACCTGCGCCTGTTTCTGTTGTGTTTGCTTTGTTTCTTCGCGTTCGCGTGTGAGTGAGGTGAGACAGTGTGGCCGAGCTGCAGTCTCTTGAAAATCTGTCGTAACTTGGTGCCACGGAGACCGAGTGTCTCCTCTTTGTTGTTGTTCTTTGCCTCTTGTCTCTTTACCCCTTCGACGCATTTTTCGTTAAGTTTATGTATGTACGTGTGCAATCTCTACACCCATCGTGGGCGCGAACTCCCGACCCCCAGCTCAAGAGCAGCCAGGCGCCCCCTCCCTTGCCCTCTGGACGCCCATCCCGTTACCGTGAGCCACCCTTCCGTACGCTCGGGAAGCAGGTGGGATGTTCAGGACAAATGGGTCCAAGGATGCGATGCCATGGGCCGAGTCCGTGGGTTTGGTGTGAGGCAAAAGCGTTGGAGTTTCAGTCTAGGGTTCCCTTCAGGGGAGAAGGGTTCTGCGCCAAAAATGTTTGGAACCCACCCCCCACTTTACAGGCCACAGAGACGGCCTGGTGCACAGGACTGCGTGAGGCGTGTGGAGGGCAGGGCTGGTCCGTGGGGGTTTGCAGCCCAGGCGTCTGAGTCCTTCTGTTCCTCATTTTGTCCCCTGCGCCCAGGCGCCTTCCTTTACCCCAGCACCTGTCTGTCCCCTTGTCCTCACGGAGCCGCTTCCCAGGAAGTCGGAGGGGGAAGTGGAGGCGGTATCGTGGGAGGCTGGTTTCGGAGGACGGGGCTCTGAGGAAGGGGTGGACCCAGTCCCAGAGCTTGTGGCCCGAGGCAGCAGCCCTTCGGGTGGCCCTGACTGCTTGGTGAGGGCGGCTGGGTGAGACAGGAGCGGAGAAGCCGCAGGAGGGCAGGCCGGCCTGACGACAGGGACCCCAGGGACCCGGCTCCCTTTGTTCCTGTGGTCCCTTCTTCACCCAGCCCGTAGGAGGCGGTGCTGCTGCGGATTCCGCCCTGGTCCTCACCGAGCTCACGGCTGCGGGGGACACGGGCCAGACACTCGGGGGCGGGGTGGGAGTGCCGGCACAGGGGCGTGAGCGTGCGAGCCTGTGCGGGTGCTGAGTTCAGGTGTGGGTGTGGGAGGCAGACTGGCTGGGTTCCGTGTGAGCTCCACTCAAAAGCCGTGTGACCTCGGGAAGGTTATGTTATTCTGTTCTTTTTGTTCTTTTTTTTTTAATGTTTACTTATTTTTTGAGAGAGACGGAGGAGGGGCAGAGAGAGGAAGACACAGAATCGGAAGCAGGCTCCAGGCTTTAAGCCATCAGCACAGAGCCCAACGCGGGGCTCGAACTCATGAACCCACGAAATCATGACCTGAGCTGAAGTTGGATGCCTACCTGACAGAGCCCCCCAGGCACCCCTCCTCTGCTGTACTCTTGAGGGGGGCTTAAAACTACATAAGGTTAGAGATCAGGTAGGAAAGGCACACAGCACGCTTCCGGATACTTTGTACGTAGTAGTAATCTATGATTCTGACACAAACGTTACCATTTTTTTAAGTTCACTTATTTTGAGAGAGAGTGTACATGCTTGCATGCCCCACATGGGGCGGGCAGAGAGGGAGGGAGAGAGAATCCCAAGCAGGGACCCAGACCCACAAACCGTGAGATCATGACCCTGAGCCGAAATCAAGAGTTGGACGCTCAACCCACTGAGCCACCCAGGCGTCCCATAAATACTGTCATTTCTGAAATATGTTTTTCTAGAGTTTTCTTTAGTTCTGACCCTAATACCGGGCTTCAGTCAGAAGTCTTCAGGTCCGGATCTCTGTGCTGCTTTGACAGGGTGCGCGGTGGGCGCTGGGCCGTTCGTGGGACGCCATGGCAGCTCCGCGGCCTCTGCCCACCAGATGCCCAGAGTGCGCCCCAGGCGCCACAGCCACACACTGCCGTGGGGGAGGGGAGGAGGGCCAGGCCGAGTCAAGGCCACCCAGCCCTTGAGAACCACTGGCTCCCGGGCTCTGCGTGTTGGTGCTCGGGTCCGTGAAGGCCCTACAGTTTCAGCAGGAGCCTCGTCTTGCCGGGAGGGAGGGGCTGTTGGGGGTTCTGTGAGTCTGGGGTGTTGTAACTGTTTCTGCAGACGCCTGGGCGGCAGAAGGGAGAGGAAGTCCGTAGCGCTTGTCCACGGGAGGGGGGTTGTTTCTGTGAAGCCAGGGGCATAAGGCCGCTAATCTGCGCTGGCCTGGGAGGTGGTAATCAGCTTCGGGCACTCACAGCATCTCCTGGGCGGCTCTGTATGCAGCTGTCCTCGGAGGTGACCCGGGGTCAGATGCTTGGACCGCCCCGGAGGCGCGGGATGCAGGGGGCGTGGGGAGAGGGGCGGCTTGCGGGCGGCAGGGGTGCGCTGCGCCTGGCTACTTTTAAAGACCCATAACGGTGCCTTTGTCTGGCCTGCCTCCCGACTGGCTGAGGGCCGCTTGGGGGTGCGGGCGGCGCCCCCTGAATCATGACAGGGGCGAGGAGACGCAGGGTTGACCTGTGTGACCTCGGGGACTCCCCTCGCCCCTGTGGTCCCTGTGCATGCCGGGCGGTGAAGAGCGGACGGGAGACCTTGGGGAGACCGTGTGAGTGAGGCCGTGGGCAGGGCAGAGCCCGGCGTGCGGATGGCCCCTCGCGCCCGCGCTCCGCTTTTGTTGGGGTTTCACGTGAGGTCTCACCTTTTCTAGGCGCCTGCTCTGTGGGAGGACGTGAAAGCGTTGTTTTAAGAAAAATAAATCTTGGGGCACCTGGGTGGCGCCGCCAGTTGAGTCCGACTCCGGCTCAGGTCATGAGCTCAAGCCCCGCGTCGGGCTCTGTGCAGACAGCTCAGAGCCTGGAGCTGCTTCGGATCCTGTGTCTCCCTCTCTCTCTGCCCCTCCCCTGCTCACGCTCTGTCTCTCTTTCTCAATAAATAATAAGACATTTTGAAAAAAGGAAAGGAAATGTTGAAGGCACCTTGACTTGGGGTGACTGTGTTCAGCTAAACTTTCAGTCCTGTGCTGCTCTGGCCTTTGGGGATCTGATCGTTTGGGAGGGGGTAGGAGCCGTGCTGAGGGAGGAGTGTGGCCTTTGCTTGCTTTTTCGAGAGGTGAGCTTGTGTCCTGACGGGGTGGGTACACTCGAGAGGCCCGTGCCAGCCGGCGCCCCCGGAGCCTGCCCGCCCCGGGCTCAGCGCCGTGGCACGGCTGCCGTCCTTGGTCTCCGCCGCCACAGGAGAGAGCGTGGGGGGGTAAGTGGATCCTGCTGGCGGGCTTGTCCTTCCTCCCGGCCACCTTCCGTCCAGGCCACGTGCCTTCCAGTGGCAGCCACAGCTAGAAGGGTGTGTCCTCCAGGCCCTCGGACCTGGGGTCCTGGATGGGAACTGGGCCCCTTAGAGCAGTGTGAGGCAGCAGGGGCAGGAGGCAGTGCGCTCCCCCCTCGGCTGTTTTCTCCCCAAACAGCGAGCCTAGTGACAGATGTGCGGGGGCCTCTCCGACACGCCGGCCGGGGCCCGTTTCCTGTGGGAGGGGCAGCCGCGGGGGAGGGCTGGCTGCCGGGGTGGGTCCCGGGCCTGCTGCATCCCTGCATCCCGTGGTTCCGGCGGCAGCTTCCACGCAGGAGCTGTGCGGGGAGCTGCTCCTGGGCGCCCAGCTTGGAGCCAGCTCCTCGAGGCCTCGCTCAGGTTCCTTGAGGCCTCGCTCGGATTTTGAAATCATCCGAATCCTTGAGTTAGATCCCTTTCTGCTCCAAATTTGTGGGGTAGGTGTTGTGTCCTGCACTGAAAGCTGCCAGACGTAGGTGAGTGCCGCAAGTCATTCTTCGTCGCGGGTGAGGAAACCGAGGCAGGGTGGCTCGGTAACTCAGCATGGCCGCGGCGCAGGGTTTGGGTTTCTGGTCTGGAAAACAGAGACGCCCGCGGTCACAGGGAGGACGCGCAGATGGGGGGACGCACCGGGCGCCTGGGCGGCATCTCACTGTCTGTGTGCTTCGTTGATTTCTGCCTGACTGTACTTTTCTGTCACTTTGACCATCTTAGAATAGCGTGCCCCCTTGCTGACCTTCCTGGTGGCTCTGAGCTGATGCTCGGGTTCACGGGACACAGCTGCTGGCGTGTGGGTGACGCACACCCCTGCGTGCGTGGGTACGCGCCACTGACGTTCCTGGGCAGGAAGCGCTGGTTGGCGATGCCTGGACTGGCTGTTGGCTGGGCTTGGGCAAGGCAGGCACCCCGCCTGGGGCTCAGCGGGCTTGTGTGCAAGGCCCCTGCCTTACAGAGCTGAGGCCAGGGAAGTGACCCAGGTGCCGAGCTCGGAGTGCTGGCAGCGAGGGAAGCCGGAAGATATGAGCCTGGGCAGACTGGTCCTGGAGGCCACCGTCTAAGTCCCTGTGCAGCGTGGTGGTCACCGCCCTGATTTACCCAGTGCCTGCCACGCCCCAGGCCCCGTGCGAGGCCCTGAGATGCGCTTCTCATTGTACGTTTCCCCCAAGGAACATTTCCAAGGCGCCTGCCAGGTGCCAGGGCTCTGTTCGAGGTGCTCGGGGTCCGTCTGTGCACAAGGCGAAGACACTTGTCCTTGAAGAGGGAGGGAGGCGGTGATACCTGGACGCAGGTGTGGCCCAGGTCAGCGCTGTGGGGAAGGTGAGGCAGCAGAGGCTGGAGAGGGCGGGCTGTAGAGTAGGCTGGTCAGCGCAGGCCACCCACGCGGTGCCCGTCGGGTGCATGGGGCGGGGAGAGACTGACGCAAAGACGAAGGAGGGGAGGAAGGTGACCAGGCAGACACCCGGCAGAGCAGAGTCCCAGGCAGGGGCCGGCCCGGGCCGGCTGGTGCAGTAGAGGCACAGCGCAGAGGCCCGTGTAACAGACTGAGCGAGCGATGGGGGGGTGGAGGGCAGGGCGGGGGGACCGCCCCGTCCGGGCCTGTGGGCCAGTGTAGGGCTGCCTGGGCTCAGTTGGGGGAGGGGGCGGGGGAGACCGCTGCGGAATTTGAGTGGAGGAGATGGACTAGTTGTCTACTCGTTTGTTACGTGACAGATGACAAATAACGACATATTTAGGGGATTAAAACAGCGTCAGTGGTCCGTCGTCACGTGGGTGGTTCTCTTTCAGGGTCTTACGGGATGAAACCAAGGTAATGGCCGGTGGGTGGGTGGGGAGCTAGAGGCTTGAGTAAGGAACTGTGTGCCTCCAGGTTCAAGTCTGGTTATTGGCAGAACTCTGCTCTTTGTGGATTTAGGGCTGAGTCCTCAGATCCTTGGTGGCTGGGGCCGCTCCCAGCTCCCGGACGCCTCTCATGTTCCTTGCCATTGCCCCCTGGGTCCTCAAAGCCAGTAACAGAGAACGTCCCCTGCGTAGAATCCTTCTCACACTTTGAGTCTCTTTTGTCCTGGCTGAGCCGCAGTTGGTTTGTAAGGGCTCACTGATGAGCGAAGGGCAGCCCAGTGACGGTCCTACCACGTTCACAGTTATGCCCACGTGGAGGGGGAGGGAGGACTTGGGGGCAGCCTGGTGTCCTGGACGCCGGGAGGTGAGGACGCGCCGGCCGGGAGGAGGTGAGGTGGGGGGCAGTGTGGAGGGACTTTGAGAAGGA
>PISW01015557.1:0-16373 GCA_004023785.1 Mungos mungo
TCAAGTTTTACATCCCTCTCTCTCCCCAACTCTCTCTCCCTCCTCTGCTCCCCCGTGTTCTCCATTAGGTCTCTCCTGTTTTCCTGTTAGACCTATGAGTGCAAACATATGGTATCTGTCCTTCTCTGCCTGGCTTACTTCGCTCAGCATGACACCCTCAAGGTCCATCCACTTTCCTACAAATGGCCATATGTCATTCTCTCTCATTGCCATATAGTACTCCATCGTGTATATATACCACATCTTCTTGATCCATTCATCAGGTGATGGACATTTGGGCTCTTTCCATGTTTTGGCTATTGTTGACATTGCTGCTATGAACATTGGGGTACATGTGCTCCTATGCATCAGCATTTCTGTCTCTCTTGGGTAAATCCCCAGCAATGCTATTGCTGGGTCATAACGGAGTTCTATGGATAGTTTTTTGAGGAACCTCCATACTGTTCTCCAGAGCAGCTGCACCAGTTTACATTCCCACCAACAGTGTAGGAGGGTGCCCGTCTCTCCACACCCTCGCCAACATCTATAGTCTCTTGATTTGTTCATTTTAGCGACTCTGACTGGCGTGAGGTGGTATCTCAGTGCGGTTTTGATTTGTGTTTCCCTGATGATGAGTGATGCTGAGCATCGCTTTATGTGTCTGTAGGCCATCTGGATGTCCTCTTTGGAGAAGTGTCTGTTCATGTCTTCCACCCATTTCTTCACTGGATTATTTGTTTTGTGAGTGTGAAGTTTGGTGAGTTCCTTGTACATTTTCGATATTAGCCCTTTATCTGATATGTGGGAAAATATATTTCATCCAAATTGTTCTGAAGGAGAGCTGGGGAGGCCTATGTTATTGTCAAACAAAATAGACCTCAAATCAAAAAGATCACAAGACACAAAGAAGGACGTTATATATTGGTAAAGGTTCAAAACAGCAAAAACAATATAACAATAATTTAAAAAGGAGATATAAGATATATAAAGCAAATTTTGAAAGAATTGAGTAGAGTATTTTTTGAGTGAAACTAGAATTGAATAACAGAAGACAAACTGGAAATTTCACAAATATGTAGAAATTCAGCAATACAATTTTAAACAATTAATGTGTCAAAGAATAAACCATAAGAGAAGTTAGAAAGTATCTTAAAATAAATGAAAATTAAAATACAATATGCCAAAATATATAGAATGCAGCAAAAACAGTACTATGAGGGAAATTTATATATGTAAATGTATACATTAAAAGAAAAGACCTCAAGTCAATAACTTCACTGCATACCTTAAGAAATTAGAAAAAGAAAGGCAAATTACAACCACCTATCAGAAGAAAGGTAATAATAAAGGTTAGAACAGACATAAGTAAAATAGAGAATAGAAAAACAACAGAGGATCAATAAAACCAAAACTTGATTATTTGAAAAGATCGGCAAAATTGACAAACATTTAACTAGATTCATGAGAGAGAGAGAGAGAGAGAGAGAGAGAGAGAGAGAGAGAGAGAGAGAGAGAGAGAGAGAGAAGACTCAAATCACCAAAATCAGAAATGAATGTGGGGTCATTACTACTGATTTTACAAAAATAAAAGAAATTCGACCAAATACTTAATGAAGAATAAACACCAATCTCTCTCAAATTCTTCCAAAATAAAAATTGAAAAGGAGAGAACACTTCCTAACTAATTCTGAGAACAGCTTTACCTTGCTTCCGAAACCAAACAATGGCATCACAAAAAAAAGAAAACTACAGAGCAGTATCCCTATGGACATAGATGTAAAAGCCCACGTCTGATATCATCCTCAATAACAAAAGATGAAGAATAAGACAAGGATGCCTACTTGTGCCAGTTCTATTCAACATGGCACTGGAAGTTCTAGCCAGAGCAATTAGGCAAGAAAAGACAAAAGACCACAGACTCAAAACTTTGAAACCAGAATGTGCCCTCTGTTAAGAGCCACGGTGCGTTGCAGGAAGAAAGGAGAAGCCTGCCCTCTCGCCAGGAATCTGAGAAACTCACACATGAGTTTTTTTAAATCAAAACTAGAGGCTGTTTATTCCTAGGGACTCAATGTTCCCCTTCAGCATTATTTTTCAGATTTGCTTTGGGACCCATCGGGACAGGTGGGGCTTATACTCACAAGTCAACCTCAAAGCCTAATACACTTGACGAAGATTGAAACATAATATGCTGTGAGGAGAGGAAGAGGTTCAGTATTCATTCCGAAAAACGAAGGGGTTTGTAATACTGAAGATCCAAAAACGGGTCATGAAGTGATATCAAAGAAGAAAAATATTAATAAGCCCTTCGTTAGCTGAAATCTTTGAGACATGTAACATGAAATTCTGCTGGTTATGGAGAAACTCACTTTGTTGTGAATCTTGCCCTGGGGAGATGCAAATTTACACTTTTATAGCTGCTAACGATTGTGCTATAAATATGCCTTTTCCAGGATTGCTCCTTATATTGTTTCCTAGGGCCACCATCACCAGGGACCACAAACTCGGTGGCTTAGAACAACAGATTTATTCTCTCACAGTTATAGAATCCAGAAGTCCAAGACCCAAGTCTCAGCAGGGCCGTGATCCCTATGGAGACTGTAGGGGATGAACTTTCCTAGGGTTTCCTTTGACTTGTACATGCCTCGCTTCAATCTCTGGTTTCCTTCATATGTGTGTGTGTCTGTATTTTGGGAAAACTCAGTTTTCCTCCTCCAATGTTTCTCTTTTACTCTCACCCTGCTACCACACTCGTGGCACTTCCAAAGCAATTCTCAGACACCAGCTGGGCCTCCTGCAATTCTACTAAATTCTGACACTATCTACCTGAAGATAGCATCCCGCAAGACTATCCCCAACTTCAGATGCCAATCTGACCTCCTGGTTATAGATCAGAGGTTCCAGTGACCTCCTCTCCTTGGGTTCCATTAAAATTTGCTAGAGTGACTGACATAACGCAAAGAAATATTTTACTTACTAGGCTACTGCTTTACTATAAAAGACTGTAACTCTGGAACAGCCAGATGGAAGAGATCCACAGGATTAGATGTGCGGAAGGGGTGTGGGGGCTTCTATCTGAGTGCACCACACCCCCAAGTCCACAGACAATCCATTAGAAAATGAGTAAAAGACTAGAACAGAATTTTACTGAAAATGATATCCAAATGGCCTATAAACATCTGAAAACGTGTCCAGCTTCACTGAGCATCAGGAAAGGACAATTTAAAAACAAAATTAGGGGCGCCCGGGTGGCTTAGGTGATCTGACTTCAGCTCAGGTCATGATCTTGCGATCTATGAGTTCAAGCCTTGCATCAGGTTCTGTGCTGACAGCTCAAGCCTGGAACCTGCTTGGGATTCTGTGTGTCTGTCTTTCTCTGTCTCTCCCTCACTCGTGCTCTGTCTCTCTCTGTCTCAAAAACAAATAAACGTTAAAAAAAATGTTTAACACATTAAGAGAGCACAATTCATCTTATTACTGGAAATTTGTGCCCTTTAACAGATATCTTCCCATATCCCCCCTCTTTCTGGCAACCCCCATTTTAATGTCTGTTTCTACAAGTATGACTATTTTAGGTACCTCATATAAGTGGAATCATGAAGTATTTCTGTTTCTCTGTCTGACTAGTTTCACTTAGCGTAATGACTTCATGGACCGTCCATGTGGTCACAAATGTCAGGATGGCTTCTTTTTGATGACTGAAAAATAATTCCATAATATTTACATAATATACCTTCTTCATTCATCTGCGATGAAATTTAGATTGTTTCCATGTCCTGGCTATTATGAATATTGCTTCAATAAAAGCGTTTTAATGGCAAAAAAAAAAAAATGGACTCTTGTGGGTCCAGAGGCTCCGGAAAATGTGAAGTTTGATTTGCAACTGCACCTGCCTGGGGACTTAAAAGTCTCAGTGTCCTACTCATTCTCCATCAGGATGCTGACTTTGATATTGGAAACTTGCTTCAATAGCAAAAACAACCTTCACTGAAATTCTGCAACCCTTACCACTGTGTTGTGAATTTCCTGCCCAGCTCTGCCTGACCTTTGCTGCAGGTGAGGACCTTTCCCAAAGCTGCCAAGGAGGCCCCCAGACTCTTGCCCTGCACCATGATCTGGTCATTAATATATCTGAGCCTGTTCTCTCTCTTCAAAGTCTCAGTGTTACTAGCAGTAGCTACCCAATTCCACAGTCTTTTTAGTTATTTTTTCTCCCTAACTCTCAAATACCAGAGATATGGCAGGAACTACTGCATCTCCTTCCTCCTGTATCACATCTCAGTTGGTCACTAGTGAGAGGATTAACACACCGCCTGAGGCTGGGAGTGGGGGAGGGGCTCAGCAATGCCGCCATCACCAGTGATGGAATTCTCCTCCACATCTGACCAGTGGGGTACCCATTTAAAGTCCTTCTTTAGGATTACATTTGGCATCCAATGTTTTTGCTTGAGCACACTAAAATCATATCCTGAGGTGAGGATTTTTGTGCATATGGTTTATGGAGGGAGGGCTCTCAGGAAAAACCTGGGGAAGAATGAAGGAAGCAAAACAGGGCAGGAGGAG
Source organism: Mungos mungo (assembly GCA_004023785.1). Lineage (NCBI taxonomy): Eukaryota > Metazoa > Chordata > Mammalia > Carnivora > Herpestidae > Mungos > Mungos mungo. Next base: position 4,543 of record PISW01015557.1, read on the forward strand.
AAGCTGGCCATAGAGATGTGATTACAAGAGAAGGGACTCTGCCTCAGCCTGGAACACGGCAAACCCCCCAAGACTTTCCCACCCAGAGACACAGGAGGTGTGGGCTAGTATATCCTTAAATATTTGGGTCTTTGGCCAAGGTCTACCGCCAAGATGGGGTGAAAACAACTTTCATAACATCCTTAAGCAAAGTAACATCTGTCAGACAAGGTCAATCTGTTGGAGGAAAAAAATACAAGGGTGTCTTTAGCAGCTGGAGACTGGGTGTCTGTAAGAGTTACCTTAAGATGGCAACCGAGCGGCCATTTTGCTGTGGGTCGGAGAAGAACTCCGTGCATGACAACCCCCATCCTCCACCCGCAGACCTGGAATGTCCCGCCCAGTTTGAAAACAGCCAATCGTGAAGCTCCAGCTTCCCCCACCCCAACAAAGGAAGCAACCTATCCCATCCCGCCACGGCCCTAAAATGCCCTTATTTGGTAATCTGCCCTCCCAAGACCAAACCTGGAAGTCTTTCACCCATAAAATACCTCACCCCTCCCATACTGGGCGAGACTTCCCTGACTCCCCACTCCCGGAATCAGGGAATCTTGCCCAGGAATTACAGATCCCAATAAAGGCTCTCTTGGCTCCATAACTTGGTCTCTTTCTTTCCTCTGTCTCTGCCTCCATCTACTAAATCTTACAGTGTCATGGTCCAGCCAAAGGGGTGTGAGTAGGGCACCCACAACACTTGATGTCCATTGTCTAAAACCCACTGGAACATAAATTCCATAGAACAGAAACTTTGTTTTTTTCACCATTGTATCCCCAGTGCCTGTAACAGCGCCTGGCACAGAGTAAGTGCTTATTAAATAGTTATTGACTGAATATTCCCTAAGACAAGATCCATCGTGGGGCACCTGGGTGGCTCTGTCGGTTGAGTGTCGGACTTCAGCTCAGGTCATGATCTCACATTTCGTGGGTTCGAGCCCTGCGTTAGGCTCTGTGCTGACAGCTCAGAGCCTAAAGCCTGCTTTGGATTCTGTTTCTCCCTCTCTCTCTGCCCCTCTCCAACTCGTGCTTTGTCTCTGTCTCTCAAAAATAAATAAACATTAAAATAAATTGAAAAAAAAAAAGATCCATCAGGCATGTCCTGACTCAGAGGGACTCTTCCTTACTCTCCATCCCTTGGCCTAAGAAGTGGTAAACAAATTAGAGGTTAAATAGCAAATGCTTAGTGACACTAAAAGCATGAACCATGAAAGAGAGATCCAGTGGAATTTACACAAATTAAAAACATTTGCTCTTTAAGTACACAGTTAAGAAAACGAAGGGGGTAACCACCCCAGAAAGGAAGAAAATATTTACATGTTTCATGCCATGCATCTAGAAAGGAATGTGTACCCACCACAAAGCAAGAATTGTTACAACTCAATAATTAGAAGACAAAACCTCAGCCCCCCCCAAAGAAAAATTGCCAAAAATTTGGACAGCTATGTCTTAAGGAAGATACACAGATGGCAAATGGTCATATGAAAAGATGGTCAATATCACCAGACATCAAGGAAGTGCAAACTTAAGTGACACAAACTGCCATTAGAACGGCTAAAACATGACCAACTAGACCAAGCACCATTACTGGAACTCAGCATGAGATGGTCACCTAGGAAAACCCTGGGCAGTTCCTTACAAACTTGAGCATACTCCTGCCATATGCTCTGCCATCCCGCGCCTAGGAATTTACCCAAAAGAAATTATTCCATGCTCACATAAAGACCTACACACAAGGCTCACAGCATCATTATCCATAATAGCCTCAAACGGAAAACAACACAAATGCCCATCAGCTGATGAATGCATAAATAAATGGAATGCTACTCAGCAATAAAAGGGTACAGAATATTGATACACATAACATTATGGATGAATCAAAACCATCATGCTAAGAGAAAGACGTCAAGCACAAGAGTACGTACTGTGGGATTCCATTTATATGAAATTCTACAAAAGGCACAGTCAGCGTGACAGAAAGTAGACGGGTATTTGTCTAGGGATGGACTGGAAAGAGCAAATACAAAAGGGTCATGGGGTAGCTTTCCAGAGCAACAGAAGTGTTCTAGATCTCAACTGTGGTCTTGTTCTATGACCTTATGCATTTGATAAAACTCATCACACTGTACACTTAAAATGGATGAATTTGATTGTATAACAATTATGCCTCCATTAAAAATAAACCTTCTTAAATACTGAGAACAAACTGAGGGTTGATGGGGGTGGGGGTCAGGGGAACATGGGTGATGGGCATGGAGGAGGGCTCTTGTTGGGATGAGCACTGGGTGTTATATGGAAACCAACTTGACAATAAACTAGTAAAAAAAGTACATTTAAAGATATATAAAAATAAATAAATAAATGAAAATCAACCTCCACACTGATGGTGGCAGTAACAAAAAGCCTGAGTCTGGGTCTGGTCCTGATGACTTCACGGAGTGCCTAAACCAAGTCAGCGAACATACATTTCCAAAACATCTTATTCTCCCGGGAAAGTACTTTTCACAACAAAGGTAATCACAGGTTGGTCAACTTTCCATTTCTTTGTCACTGAAAAACGATCTTCAAAGCAAGAGAGTGTGTCCCGCCCCCCCCACCCCCCATGCCACAGCTCTTCTGCTGATCACATCTCAATCACACAGATGGTGTAATCACTTGTTCAGATTCTTCCAGAAACTGGAGGTGGGGGATGGGGGGGTATGCAGTTCAGCTTTTCACAGATCAGAACACTGAACATGAGACTAGGTCAAGTTGTGACTGGCAAGGGGATGAACCTTCAGGACGTTGTGCTAAGTGAAATGAGCCAGATGCATTTCAATAATGAGGTAAGTTAAGTTCTGGGGAATCTAATGTGTAATATGATTAATATAGTGACAACACTGTGCTGCATGCTCAGAGTTTCCTAAGGGACTAGATCTTAGTAACTGTGAGGTGATAGAAGTGTTCATTAACTTGAGGGTGGTGATCATTTCACAGTGTAAACTTGTATTCACTCATTGTGTTGTACAACTTTTTTTAAAAATCACATCGTACAACCAAAATGAACACAATTTACAGCTGTCAATCATACCTCAGTAAAGCTGGAAAAAATTTAAAATGTTTAAAAACCACATTTGTTTGTTGTTCAGGTTTGAGCTTTGGCTTTCTGGTAGACCTGCCTGAAGAAATGCGCCCCAACCATACTCCCATCGCCGTATATATGCGTCAAGTCATAGAGTCTCCTACTTCCCACTTCCTTGAGTCTGGGTTGATCTGATTTGCTTTCACCAAAAGAATGCAACGGAAGGGACACAGTGACACTTCCTGGCTGAGGTCCTGTATAGCAGTTGCCAGGGTTGCCTGCTGAGAATCCAGCCGCGGCGTGGGGAAAGGAGCTTAGGGTGACTTTGGAGGATCGTCTGACTCCTACCATTCGCGCCCACCAGCACACTCCATAGTATTTCCCCAAAGGAGTTGAGAAACGTACGTCCCCATAGAAACATGCGCACAGCTTTATTTATAATTGCCCAAACTTGGAAGCAGATGTTCAGGAGGCGAATGGACAAAGAAACCGTGGGACATCCAGAAGATGTCACGTTTCAGCGCTAAAAAGAAATGAGCTCTCCGCCGTGAAAGGAGACGGAGGAAACGTAAACGCGTATTACGGGAGTGAAAAAAGCCAATCTGCAAAGGCTGCCCGCTGTATGATCCCAACTCTGTGACGTTTTGGAAAAAGCAAAGCTCTGGAGGAAAGTGATCTTACTTCCCAGCATCCAGATTGTTCCCCCGCCCCCAGGGGCCTCTAGCCCCTTCCCTCCCTGGCTTAGTCAAAAGAGAAGTAGTGCCGGGAGGTGGAGAGCGAGCTGGCAAGGGGAGGGAGGCAGCCTCTTGCTTGAAGGGAGGGAAGCGTTGGTTTTCAGAACTTCCTCAAACATCCCACACCACCCCCAGCAGAACTACACTACTGGGAGAACATTCGATCGATGGAGCCTCCCTAGTGTCCCAGCACAGTAATTCAGAGCAGCAGGGGGGAAAACCCCCGGGGGCTCTGAATGCAACTGGAAGATAGAACTTATGTGCACCCTCCCCCAACCTCCTCGCTCGGTGAATTCAGCTGGCTGTCCCTCTCTAGCCCTGCGGCTTTGAAAGATAGAAGTCGATGCTAGACACGCTTTGCAGCCGAGTGAAGGTCCAGAAAGGTGACCCGGCTTCGCACAGGCAGAAGCCCTCGAGAACAAAGGCATCTTTGGGTTGGTGGCGTTTTCCTTTTTGTTACTACAAATCACACCACCATCGAATTTACATGCGATCATCTGCGTTTGTAACGTGTGAGAGTGTACTTAGGAAAGAAAGTCCTTGAGGGGCCCCTGGGTGGCTCAGTCGGTTAACTGTCCAGCTTGGGCTTAGGTCATGATCTCACGGTTCCGGCGTGTGTTGGAGCCCAAAATCGGGCTCTGTGCTGACAGCTCAGAGTCTGGAATCTGCTTCAGACTTTGTGTCTCCCTTTCTTCTCTGCCCCTTCCCTGCTCGCGCTCTGTCTTTCTATTTCTCAAAAATTAACATTTAATAATAATAATAATAACAACAACAAGGGAGGAAAATCCTTGAGGTAAAACTGATGGTAGAAAGGGAAGCTGCATTCTGATATCTTGACTGATTTTGCTAAACCCCATCCTTGCAAAAGGCTGGCTCCATCGCACATCCTAGCGCCCAGGGGTGAGGATGTTTCCCAGCCACACTGCTGCCCCCGGCAAGTCATCCAGCGCTTTGATCTTTTACCAAATCACAGGCGAAAGCGAAAAAGTGTATTCCACGGGCTTTTAACTTCCAAATTCTTTTGTCATGAAAAGACAGTGTATCATTTGATGCTGTTTCATTTGCATATACATTTCTTTTACAAGCGGGCTGCTTTTTCTGTTTTCTGTTTCTAGAAAAGATTAGTCATTCCTTAAAGGCATTGCTTGTAAGATATTAACACCTTAAAGGAAATCAATAGCCATCAATGTCTTACCAACCTTTCCTTGTTTCTTCTTGCTCCTTGTCTTGTGTGTGTGTGTTTTTAATGGAGGAATTATTCACTTATACGTGAAATAAAGCATCATTCTCTTTCATGCCTTTTTTTTAAAATTTTTTAATGTTTACTTCTGAGAGAGAGAGAACGCGAGCAGGAGAGGGGCCGAGAGAGAGGGAGACACAGAATCCGAAGCAGCTCCAGGCTCCGAGCAGTCAGCACAGAGCCCGACACGAGGTTCAAACTCATGAACTGCGAGATCATGACCTGAGCCGAACTCAGTTGCCCAGCCGGCAGCCCCCCAGGTGCCCCGGTGGTTTTTTTTAAAGTGCTTGACAAATCACCGCACCAGGATGAAGTTTTATGAATTCACCACACGTTCGGCATTTTTATGGGGTTTGGGTTTTTGTTTTCATTTTTACGCTTAAATCTTTGATCCAGCTGGAATTTGCTTCAAGGTAGTCCATCTTTTAAGCTTTTCTGTCAATCAGTGATGGATGTAATCTGCATTTTATTGCTCAGAGGAGTCGACGCCCTTCTTCTGCGTTGATACGTTACTTGAATTCCTTTCTTGGCGAATCATCAGTTTGTGTCTTCTAATTCGTCCTTCGCGGGAGACGATAACCAAATCGGAGCGGGTCCTCACTGAGCACCCGCTCTGGGCTCGCACGATGCTGCGGCCCTGCACACGTCTTCCCTTTGAACCTCGTCACGGCCCACTTACGGATGGGAACGTTGACCACAAAAGCCGATGAAGGCATGAGTTTTCCAAAACCTCCAAGCTAAAATGTAACATTCTGGAGACTGAAATCCAGGTGCGTTGGGGGACTGCAGACTCCGTGTACTTGACCACATCCTCTGTAGCAATTATTTTTACTATGGCTAGTCCGGAGACGGAGAAGGGACACCAGTCGGACCGCTGGAAACCATCAAAAGTCCATTGTGGGGAACATGACATAATGGGACCTGGAAGGTTCTGGAGATGGCGTTAGTGGGTGTAGCTAGACTTTAGAATGCGGTAGGGGTGTCATACAGTAAGAAAGAAGGTGAGAAAGAATTCCTAGGATCCTGCCACTAAGCTCAGGAAAGCTTGAGTTGGGGGCCAGCTGAACCCCCAGACACAATCCTAGGGCTTTAGGGAAGGGAATTCCTTTAGTGGGTGTGGGGGCCCGATCACCTGCGTCCCAAGGATTCTCGACATGTCTGACTCCTTTCTTTCCTTCACCTGCTCCCCCACCCCCGCCCTGTATCAGCCGACGTGGTTGGCTCAAGCTCGGACATCTGTCCTGTACCCATCCTCCAGACCAGGCCTCCATGACTCCTCACTTTGGGATGAAATTTTCCAGTTCCAGGGTCTGCAGGTAAAGCTTCTGAGAACACGGCCGCATGCTCTGAAGCAGGTTTCCCGCGGGGCGAGCGAGGGGTGAGAGTCAGGGACACGGACTGCTCCTGGCACAACCCTATAAGCCCCGGCGATCTCTCAACACCTTGCGGCCGTTCCGTTATTATTGGATTCTTTCCTTTTGATGTTTTTTTGTTTGTTTCTTTTTGAAAGAGAGAGTGCAAGCAGGGGAGGAGCAGAGAGAGAGAGGGGGGCAGAGGATTCGAAGTGGGCTCTGCACCGACCGCAGGGCTCCACCTTGCCAACCGTGAGACCACCACCCGAGTAGGACGCTCAGCCGACGGAGCCCTCCGGGGGGCCCCCATTGCCACTGGATTCCTGTGACTGCCACCACACAGTACCACAAACGGGGCAGCTTAGAACGAAAGATATTTATGCTGTCACAGTCCTAGAGGCCAGATGTCTGAAATGAAGATGTCCGGCAGACCTCACACCCTCTGGAGGCTTTCGGAGAGAATCCTTCCTTGCATCTTCCCGGCGTCTGATGTTTCGGGACAATCCTTGGGGTTCTCTGGCTTGCAGATGAATCAATGTCTGTGAGGTCCCCGGCCACCGTCGCACGGCCAGCATCCTTCGGTGTCCCTGTGCGCGCCGTCTCCTTTCCTCAGGAACTTGCCATCCATTGGATGTAGGACTTGCTCTGATCCAACAAGACCTCATCTAATTACAACCATGGCGGTCCTGTGCCCCAATGAGGCCACACACCCACCGAGGTTCCAGGTGGACATGAATCTGGGGGGAGGGGACACGATTCAACCCACTGCAGCCTCAGGCACAGGCGACCTCGGAGACAAAGAGGAACCTGAAGGGTGAGGTGGGGTGTTCATGAGAGCAGGCCACCCCGAGTGATCATTCACCTGCTTGACTCTCTTCCTGGGGGCGCAGCTCAGTCACGTGGCCCCGTCACCTGTAGGGAGACTGAGAAAATGGAAAGAAGCCCCTGGATGTTTGGGGGGCCTCCCTGACTGACATCTATCTCTCTGGCTGCTTGTTATACCCCTGGCTCCCAGCACGGCGTCTGGTCCACAGGGGACGCTCAGGGAGTTTGTGAATGAATGAATATGAGGAAGGCGAGGATAAGGAGCCAGATAAGAAGACCGAGGGGCGCCGCGGGGTGGGCAGACCCCCGGCAGCCCCCTCGGCGGGCCGGCGGTGGGCACCCGCCGGAGGAGGGGATTTCCCCGCTCCGGGAGCAGCCCAAATCCCTCCCCTTTGCCGGACATCCCCCGAGTGGGGTGGGGCGGGTCCTCGGCAGGTCAGGGCAAGTCGAGTCCCCGGGCCGCGAGAGCGCGCAGGCTTCCGGTGCTCCTGGCTCCCGGGCGGCCGCCGCTGCCGGCGCGGGGCCCATGCCGCGCGGGCCGAGAGCCATGATGCCCGAGGAGGGCTGCCCGCTGCCCCGCCTGTCCTGGGCGGCCGCGCTGCGGTCGGCCCTCGTTCTGTCGCTAGTAGTAGGCGCGTTGGTCTGCTGTTTCCTGCGCGACCAGCTGTGGGGGCAGCACGAGCCACCTGCGGTGAGTAGACCCGGGGGAGGGCGATGCAAACCTCCCACCTGCTCGGCGGACTCCGGGCGGGGCCGGCTTTGCGGGGGCGCCGCCGACAGACGCGCGCAGCCGGGAGGACTCGGGGGTCCAGGCAGAGGGTGCGTTCGGGCGCGGACCGACAAACGACCCGAACGTAAATAAATAACAATCAAACTGAGATGGATACAAATCGTCCCGGAAGATCCGGAGGCGAAGGGTAGAGCGGCCGTTCGGGCACGGCGGCCCGGGAGGTCGGGGCGGGAGGCCCGGGAGGGGGCCGGGGGATGTCAGCTGTGCCCAGGAGGTAAGTCCCGGGTGGGGATCCCGGGGTGGGGAGGTTGCGGCCAGGAAAGGAGCATCCGATGTGGCCAAGGAAAATGACTCGGCCTCGGTGTTCCCCACCGGCCTGACTCAGAGAACGCTGGGGGCTTCACAAAGCCCGGAGGGGGGGCTCCGGGGCCTCCAAGGGCAGGGCAGCCCGCGCCGCTCACCTGGGAGCCCCGGGCACCCACCACAGGGACTCCCTTCGGGTGCAGCGCAGGGCTGGCGGGGGGGCGGGGGGGCTTTGCAGCCTAGCGAGCAGGTGCAGGCAGTTAGTCCAAAGCTACTTCCTCTTTAAAAGATTTTTTTTTTTAAGTCACAACTCGGGCCAATTGTTTAAGAAGCGGGTAGGAAGATGAGCAGAGGAAAGACGCCTGGAGCTCAGTCGGGGGGACGTGGCGGGGGCTTAAAACCCCGTGCTTACGGGCTCACCCTTGTTCTCTCTTTTTCTATCAGCGCGACGTGGCTGAGCTCCAGCTGAATCACACAGGTAACCCTGCGCGCACGTGTGGAAGAGAGAAAGGGAAACTGAGACAAAGAGAGAGACGGAAAGAGAGAACCAAAGAAAGGGAGAGAGTAAAGGGGAAGAGGGAGGGAGGGGGGACGGCAAAGAGAGAAAGGGGGAAAGGAGAGGGACGAGGGAGGTGGGGCAGTGCCTTGCTGGGTCTCTGCGCCCTTCCTTTCTCTCAATTCCTCGCCCTTCCTGAGAGAACTAACCTGCTGCTCGTCGGGGCGCCGGTCGCCCCCATTCACCCCACCCCAGACAGTAGCCGGGCAGCCACTGTGAGCCGGCACTGTTCTAGGGGCCACAGAAGATCCGTGCTTAGGCTCAGTCCGTGAATGACTGAGCACGGAAAATATGTAGCGGGAAAGCAGAGTCCAGCACACCTATGATACGTTTTGCAGAACAATTAAGCCAGGGGAGGGGGGAATCAGGGCTGCCGGGGTGAGTGTTCCCGTCGACGGTGGGCGCGAGAAGGCAGCCTGAGAGCAAAGCGGTGGCGACGGAGCCCGCCCTTCGGTGGCCTGTGGGGAAATCATTTCCCGCTCAAGTCCTTCTAAGCCTCCCCACCGTGGGGCCTTTCCCACTCATCCCCAGAGGTCTGGATGCCGTGTTCATTCCATTTTGTAATGGAGTGAAACCCTGTTCCTCTTTCTCTTCTCTGGCACTTTCCATTCTGGCTGCTAGAACCCCCGTACGCAGACTGAGTAGTCTGTAACAGCAGGCATTTCTTCCTCCTGGTTCTGGAAGCTGCAAGTCCAATGTCAAGGCACCAGCAGCTTCGGTGAGAACCTGCTTCCTGGTTTCTACACCGCCGTCTTCTGGCCGTGGCGTCCCCACAGCGCGGAAAGGGGGAGCGAGGGCTCCCCACAGGCCCCCACCGGACACCGTCACCGTGGGGGTTAAGGTTCAACAGAGCAATGTTAGCCATTTGGTCTGCAGCCCCGTGTCCCTAAACGTCTGTCCTCCCCACGTCCCCCGTCCAGGGCCGCGGCAGGACAACAGGCTGCGCTGGCGAGGGGGCCCGGCCCTGGGCCGCTCCTTCCTGAACGGACCCAAGCTGGACGACAACGGGCAGCTGAGCGTCCAGCGAGACGGGATCTACAGGCTGCACATCCAAGTGACGCTGGCCAACTGCTCCTCCCTCACGCGGGCCCCCGGGCCCCCCAGGGCCACCCTGACAGTGGGCATCTGCACCCCGGCCTCCCACAGCATCAGCCTGCTACGTCTGGGCTTCCACGGAGGCTGCGTGGCCGCCTCCCAGCGCCTGACCCCGCTGGCCCGCGGGGACACGCTCTGCGCCAACCTCACCCTGCCTCTGCTGCCCTCCCCAAACGCCGACGAGACCTTTTTCGGGATTCAGCTGGTGAGCCCCTGAGGTCCTGGCCCAGATGTGTTGGGAGAGTGTGTCTTCTCTCTCTTTTTTGTTTTCCCCTTTCTTTTATAAGCTGCTTTTTTCCCTGGTGTATCTCTGTAATAAAGAGGTTTACGGGGTATCTGTTTCGACTTCATCCTCACTTCTGGCCTAAGTTTTGTTTTTTTTTTTTCCGTAATATTTTATTGTCAACTTGGTTTCCATACAACCCCCAGTGCTCTTCCCCTTAAGTGCCCTCCACCATCACCACCCCCTCTTTCCCCCCTCCCCCTTCCCCTTCAACTCTCAGTTCATTTTCAGCATTCAATAGTCTCTCAGGTTTTACATCCCTCTCTCTCCCCAACTCTCTTTCCCTCCTCTGCTCCCCCGTGTTCTCCATTAGGTCTCTCCTGTTTTCCTGTTAGACCTATGAGTGCAAACATATGGTATCTGTCCTTCTCCGCCTGGCTTATTTCGCTCAGCATGACACCCTCGAGGTCCATCCACTTTCCTACAGAGGGCCATATGTCATTCCCTCTCATTGCCATGTAGTACTCCATCGTGTATATATACCACTAAGTTTTTGGAGTTTCCTAGTTTGGAGCAGGAGGCTGGTGCCTTTTGTAGCGTTAATGAGGTGACCTTGGGAAAGCCCTTAGGTCACCTAATGAGGTGGGCCTGGCTGCGGAGGGAACTCACCCAGGGATGGGGAGTTGGCACTTTCAGTTCCTGCCATCCTGACCTCAAGGGAGGGGAGAGGCTGGAGACAGAGCGCACTCAGCAAGGCAAGTGATTTAATCCATCGCATCTGTGTAAGGAAGCCTCGTCATAAATGGAGAAGGAGGGGTTGGGAGCTTCTGGACTGGAGAGCGTGGGAAGCCCGGAGAGGGTGGCCGTCCACGGAGAGAACGTGGACAGGGTGATGGAACGTCACTCACACCACTGCGGTTTGGTGCTGCCTGATTCATGCTGATTTTTGTTCAAATAAATTCTCTAGAATGTTGGTGTGCCTCAGTTTATCTTTTAACGCATCCTATAGTCCTTACCACCTTTGAACGTATCAGAAGAATCCACTTACTTGTTTTGCTTATTGTCTGTCTTCCTGCTACATCCCACGGGAAGGAAGTCTCCATGAGGCCGGGGGTCGCAGTCTGTGCCCTCCACGGCCACTGCCCAACGCCGAGGGGTGGCTCGGCACATCATTTTGAACGAAGGAATGAATTCTGTCGCCTAGAAAACCACCGTCACGAGCCCACGTGGCGATGTGCACAGCCAGCACCCGCATCTTGGTTTCTAATACCATTCTCCACTCAAAAGGAATCGGGGGAGTGCCTGAGCGGCTCAGCGGGTGAAGCATCGAACTTGATTTGGGCTCAGCTCAGGGTCTCGTGGGCGAGAGGTAGAGCTCCTCGTGGAGCTCTGTGCTGGGCATGGAGCCTGCTTAAGATTCTCTCTCCTCTGCCCCTCCCCTGCTGGCACTTTCTCTCTCTCTCTCTCTCAAAAAAAAAAAAAAAAAAAAAAAAAGGAATCAGGGCTCCTTAGAGAAATGGCTGATTGCAGGAATAAAGCAAAAAAAAAATGCAAGCTGAGCACGGTGCGTTGGGTAAGTGGCAGAAATAAGGATGAGAAAGAAAGAAAGAAAGAGCGAGACAGAGACAGAGACAGAGAGAGACCTGGGTGGCTCCATCAGTTAAGAGTCAGTTATGCAG
>PISW01015558.1:0-16380 GCA_004023785.1 Mungos mungo
TGGGGGTCCCCGCCCACCTGTCCCGAAACACTGGCGGCCCCCGAGCACCTGGGGAGCAGGGTACCCGACATGGGTCCCTGGGTTACACCCCCTTACCACCCTGGGACTCAGTCGCCCCCGCAACTGTCCCAAGGGAGAGCCCCAGACGCGGCCCTTTGGACACCGCCCCAGACCTCTTCAGGAACGCAGATGTCCCCAGAGTCCAGGAACCAGGCTACGCCCTGGACGCCGCCCCCCTCGGCCCCTGAGCTGGCAGCAATATACCAGGTACGCACCCAGTTCCGGCTGCTTCCCCTCGGGATGGTCCCCAGGTTCATCTGGGGATAGAGAGGGTGGGTTGGCTCTAGTCTGCAGAGAATCTCATACTTTTTAGATCCCGGTTTATCTAATCCAACCCACGTGGGGGTAGAGACAAGCTGAAGAGAGTAGGGAGAGGACCCTAACCTCCTTGGGGAAAGAGGTGGGGCCGCGGGTCATTAAGGCCACCTCCACCTCTGCCTAGAAGTCTTTACAGCCGCGTGGGAGAGGGGGGATCTCGGGACTTGCTCCAAAGGCAGGATGGAGGGTAGAAAGGGCCACCGGCCAAGAAAGTCGCTCCAAGTGCTCCGTTAGGGTTGAGGGGAAGGGAGGCCGGCCGGCCCCGGTGGCAGGATCTTCCAGAGTAGATGGGCTGGGAGCGCGTGACCTTCGTATTTTCTTCAAGCCTCGTTTGGTCTTGAGGCCCACAGATGAATGAATCCTGCTCCACAAAAGAGCATATTAATAAACGAAAATTACTGCCTCCTCTGTTTGCCCGGCACCGTTCTTGGTACATGAACGTACCGTCAGCCCTCCAGCACCTCTGCGGAGTCGGCACTGTTATCATCGGCCCCATTTTACAGCTGAGAAAACAGAACGAAAGAGGTCAAGTTCTTAGAACTAGTTAGTAGCAGAGGTGGGATTTGAACCCGGGTCGTGTATCTCCAAAGCCAGTGCCCGTCACCACTTTGCGCCACTGCATCCGCGGCACCAGGGCTGTCCAGAAGCTGCCAGCCGCACTCCAGGGAGCGCCCAGGTTCACGGTCTCAGGCTGTCTCAGTGCAGTGGCCCCACTAACCAGCTGCTTTTGTCTCTCTTGCAGGGTCTCTCTGTGTCTCCGGAGTCCTGTCTGTTGCCAGGAACCCCGCCCCTCCTGTCCCTCCCAGCGTGCGAGAGACTCCAGCCTCAGTCCCAGTGGGGTTGCTGGAGCCCCAGTGTAGAGATGCCCCCTGGCTCAGAAGCCCAGGGACCGGGCCCTGCCTTCGGGTTCAGTGACGAAAGCCCTTCCCAGAGCTCAGGCGTGCAGCTCAGTGACTGCCCTGAACTTTGGCAAGAAGATCTGGAGGGGACCCACCTGGGCATCTTCTACTGACGGCCTGGCGTGTCCCCTGGTCGGCCAGGAGTCAGGCCTCCGGTGGGGGGTGTCCTCCCCGTGTGCTACCTCTGTGCTCTTCAAGGTGTTTTGGTTTGGGTTGGGGTTCTTTTATTTTTTATTTTTTTTAAGCCAAGGATCTCTCTTCCAAGTGATGTGTTTTCATGGAAGCAATGTTTGAAAACAGGTCGTGGGTGGCCTCCCTGGCTGGACTCGGGGCTGGGGTAGCGCCCTTCACTCCTAGACACCTCCCAGAATGCCCAGGGCTCTGCAGAGCGCCGCCTGAGCTGCAGGGAGGTGGTGGCTGCCAGGCTGGGACTGGTGGGGGGGGGTTGTCGGGACGGGTGGGGTTAGGGAGAGAAGCCTGTCTGCTTAGGTTTTGTACTTCTTAAAAAAACAACAAAAATGTTGGTGTGGTCCATTTTTCTTCTGTCGGCCTGGGTTTTTATGGCCTCTGGAAAAGGAAGAATGTTCCCATCCTGCAGGGAGCAGCCTTGCTGTTTTTTACCTCCCCGGGTCTAAGCCTCCGGAGGTTGGCATGTGCCCTCACCTGCCACTTTGACAGTCTACACCGGGCAAGGGCTCCACCTGGCCCGCTGTGCAAGGTGACATGCGCAGGTTAGCGTTCCAGCCTGTTCGCCAGCCTCAGCCTCCCCCCCACCCCCTGCCGTCACCTTTGCCATTCTCCTGGGTGCCTTCCCGCTGACCCAGAGGGCTCCTTCATGGTTGTATTAAAGTGTTTTTAAAGGATGCATGGCGGGGTGCCCGGGTGGCTCAGTCCATTAAGCGTCTGACTTTGGCTCAGGTCATGATCTCATGTTTCCAGAGTACGAGCCCCGCATCGGGCTCTGCGCTGACGGCTCAGAGCCTGGAGCCTGCTTTGGATTCTGTGTCTCCCTTGCTCTCTGTCTCTCCCCTGCTCATGCTTTGTCTCTGTCTCTCAAAAATAAATATTAAAAAAAAATTAAAGGATGCATGGCGGTTAGCTCCCACCAGCGAGGCCCAGTGTATCTAGGGCTGCCATAAAAGATCACGAATCAGGGGGCTTAAACAACACAAGTATATTTTCTCACAGTCGGGGAGGCTAGAAGTCCAAGGTCGGTGTCAGCAGGTTTGGTTTCTTCTGGAGCCTCTCTCTTTCAGACGGCCACCGTCTCGCTGTGTCCTCACGTAATTGCCCTGTGGTCTGTGTGTCTGTCGATCTCTTCTTGTAGAGACACCAGCCATACTGGATTAGGGCCCACCCATATGACCCTATTTACCTAATTACCTCTTTATAGGCGCTATCTCTGAATGCATTCACGTCTGAGGTCCTGGGTTAGGCCTTCACCATGTTAGAACACCCAATGTGAGATGCCAGAGAGAAAACATTCCCCAACTAACAAGGTGAAGTACAGGCAGGTAAGCGGTCAGAGCCCCGGTCAAGGATGGGAGTTTATATAAGGTGCTTACGGGACCAGAGAGAATGTGACAGCCTGGTAGTTTCTTTCTTGAGTTACTGATTGGTTAATGCCGCTGCGTTGATTCACGCTGCCTTGAGTAAAGAATCTTGAGGGAAGGATCCCATCTGTGATCCATTAGCAAAAGCCGCCATGGGCTTGGGAGCCGGCAGCTGCGGTGATGTCACTCTATGTCTGCTGACCCAGGTGGCGAAGAAGTGCAGGATGTTGGGAGGTGGGTTTTGAAGGGTGTGCAGGAGTTTGCCAAGAGGAGTGAGTGGAGAGTGACCTAGGCAAAGGAAACAGCGAGTCCAGGGTCGACAGAAAAAGGTGAATGGATAGACTTGGAAAAGGAGCTCAGAGACCAGGTTGTGGGGACCCCCCCCCCAATAAGGCCTCTTTCCTGGCTAATGGGGAAGCATTGAGGTAGGGAAAGCGAGATGAGCTGGGCAGAGGCACACTTGGTCCCTTTGGCTGCTCGGCAGAAATGGAGCCGGGCAAGGAGGCCACTGTAACAGCGCAGGGCAGGAGAGGGGAGGCCGGAAGCCCAGAGCACACACTGCTAGCTCTCAGCCACACGCAGGGACACCCATCTGGCCCTGCACGGTGGCCCATCACCTGCTCGTCAGACAAGTCACTCCCTCCCTGTGCCTCAGTTTCCCCATCTCCCAACAGAGAAACAGGGTTAGGTGACCACTGAGATGGCTCCTTCCCCTAACCTTCTAGGGTTCTGGCTCTCACCCCAGGGCCTCGCGTCCTTAGGGGGCTGCCAGCCACACCCGGAAAGATGAGAAAACCTCTCACAAGACCACAGACGACTCAGAGATGGACACAGGGCGCTGCTGACCTGGGTGCACATTCCAGTCAGCTCCCACTCACCGTATAGCTGTGAGCCAACTATGAACCCTCCCTGAGCCTCAGTCTTCTCAGCTGTGAAATGGAGACAATAAAAGACCCTCCCCCTCAGGGTTCTTAGGCTTGGCACGGAGTAATTGCTGCTGTGACCTGAGGGATGATGCAGTCCAGTGGTTCCCTGACCTGGCTGCGTGTTGAGGCGTCTGGTCCTCGGGTCCCATCCTGAGAGCATGACCCAGTGCTCTGAGCTGGGGCGTAGGACCCTGGGGCTTTAGGAAAGTCCTTCCCAGGGATTCTGGGGCTCAACCAGGTTTGGGTTCAATGGATATTCTTTACCCTTTCGTTTTATTGCTGGGGACACCAGCCCCGGCACAGGAGCAATCTTCCCTAGCACCCCAGCTAGATAGGGATGTCAGGCCCCTGACTCCCTGTCCAGTGCTCTCTTCTTCCCTAGAAGACCCGAGGTCTTGGCTTCACAGTCTCACAGCATCTGCGCCACAGGCAGAGTTACAGAGCTGCCCTCCTTCCTTTGGCTCCCACGGATCTGGGGTTAAGCCCTTATAGGGACAGAGAGAGTTGTGCCCTGTCCGGTCCCTGATGGCCCCACTGGAGAGTGTGGGGCAGGCACGGACAGCCTGAGCTCCAGTCGGCCCCTGCTCTGTGTGCACCGTTCAGCAGGTGGGTGTCGGCCCTGTGGACCCCCACCGTCTTCCCAGGAACGGATTTCCTCCAGCCGTGGAGGGCATTCTGAACGCCAGCCTCGCACGCTGTCGGGGGTGGGGGCGTGTAATGCGGGGATGCCACGGCCTCAGCCACAGCTGGCTTCCCCTCCGCACGGGGCTTCAGAGCCTGCATCCCTTCTAGCTCCACTGACTTAGCCTCCCTGAGCCTCAGTTTCCTTATCTGCAAAACGGAGACAAAAACAATCCTTATCTCCTGCGACTGTTGAGACCCAAATGAGATAATGCGCATAAACACTTGGGCATAAACACTTGGCCTGGTGCCAGGCGCAGAGACTGGGATCCCTACCGACTCTTCCCCCTGGAGGCCAGCTCTCTCCCAGGGACCCCTGTGGGGCTGGTCCCTCCCCCAGCAGGACCTCCCGAGGGGGCCTGCCCTCTGACCCCCAGAAGGTTAAGTGCCAGCCAGGGCTGCAGGGCACTGGCGACAGGAAGGGCTGGCCCACAGGGGCTGGGCTGAGGGGAGCCTCCCGATTGGTGGAGAGACCCCACCCCACAACCTGGGCCTCTCGGCTGCCCCACCTTTGATGTAGGGACTGCAGTGGCGACTGAGGAGCCTTCCTGTCCCAGCCCCAGCCCCCAGTGCTCCCAAGGGGGAATAGAGGCCGAGGGGAAGAGGGCAGGCCAGGAGTCAGGGCTAAGGATGACAGGACCCAAATTGCCTGTGTCAGGCTGGGCGCCACATACGTGAATCTCCTTAGAGCCGCCCCCTGCCCCATGACCCATTGCCTTTAGGTGCAGGTGCGGAAACTGAAGCCCAAGGCTTTGGGTCACTTGGCCAAGCTCTGATCTGGAACCAGCCCCCCCGGCCTCTGAGACCCCAGCTCCAGCGGCTCACTTAAAAGAAACCCCCAGAGAGCCCTGTAGTCTGTTACCTTCCTCCTTCTCTCCACCGGACTATGGTGCTCTTTGGGGTCCGGTGGGGCTGAGGCCGAGGTGAGCTTCCCAAAACCTGGCTCCATTTGCTAAGAAACTTCCACCAAGGCCAGTGTAGGCCATGGAGCCATGAGGGTCCCAGACCTCCTCAGAACAGGCTCTGCCCACCGGCTGCCCCAGGTGACCTGGAGGGCACCCGCCTTTTTCTGCGCACTGCTTATGAAAACCACCACCTTACACATTGATATCACCTTCCACCTGAATCCTGGAGAGGAGGCGGGCCGTGCCCTTGGCCAGTGGGTGGTCAGACCAGGCCTGGGTCCCCGGGACACTGGCTGGGGTGCGAGAAGAGAAGCCCCGTCAGGCCCCTGCTCCTTCCCTCGTGTCAGGGCAGGTGCAGACACAGCATCTGGAACTATGGAAACTTCTGCTTTCTGGAAAAGACTCCTTCCACTGTCAGGACCCACTTGAGCCTGGCCCCAAGCCCTAGCTCTCCCCACTCCGTCATGAGAACCGCTGCAGCTAGCCACCAGCCTCCACCTCCTCGTGGCTCCCCAGCACCCAGCGTCCCCGGCCTGCCGCGGGGATCCGGAGGAGATGAACACGCAGGCCAACCCCACAGGACACACAGGTGTTGGGTGGGAAGGGCCAGCAGGCAGGGCACTTCTCCCCCGCTGTGCTCCCCAGGGGGCCCTGCACCCCAGGGCCCCTCCCTCCCAGTCTTCCTGGCTGATGTGCAAACCCCCTCCTGCTCTCGTGTAGTAATGGGTCTAGGCCATCAATCTAGAAATCCTTTATTTACATTTTCTCTTAGAAAAAAATATATAGATCTTGTGCCCTGTTGACTCCTCAGGTCCAGGAACTTTATGGGAAGGTGAGAGAGGGCACGAGGGTGTCCCCTAAGGCCATCCATCGTCCACCAAGGGCTTTGGCTCATCTGGCCCCAGAGCTGGGCTTCCCTGAGATCAGCCCCAGGGCCCTGGGTGACGGACACCGTGCCAGGCCTGGGGTGTGAGTTGGTAGGAGGGGCAGGGACCAAGAGGTGCTTGGGCAGTCTGGCCATCAGGAACGGGAGGGGCCCCATGGGCGGAGTGGAAAACATGGGGGCCAGAGACTCTGTCCCTGGGGCGAGGACACCATTGCCTCAGGATCCAGGAAAGGGGCCCTGCAGAGGGCCACTGGGACAGATACATACAGACGTCTCACATGGGGGCCGGGTGACTGCGGGGACCAAGGACTCTTAGCTGTTCTCCGTGAACCACTGGAGCACCGCCTCCCTGTTGTCCTTCACCCACTTGATGTTGGCCTTGGTCTTCTCCAGGGCCTGCTCCAGAGCTCGGGTGGCTGAGCCGAAGCCCGTGTCCATGTTGTTCTTCTTGAACTGCTCCAGCTGCCGGGAAAGGGAAGAGGCTCAGCGTCAGGCTGAGCCTCTAACACAGCCTTGCAGGGAGGGCGGCCCCGTGTTCGGACCTCCCTGTCTACATTAGGACCCTTGCAAATGGAGGGGCCACGGCCTGTTCTGCAGGAGAGAAAGGGCTGGCCCTTCTCTGTCCCTGGGATAAAGTCCTGACCTAGGGCAGAGGTTAAAAAAAAAAAAAAGACAGCCTCAGGCGCCTGGGTGGCTCAGTCGGTTAAGCTTCCGACTTCAGCTCAGGTCATGATCCCAGGGTTTGTGAGTTGGAGCCCTGAGTCAGGCTCTGTGCTGACAGCTCAGAGCTGGTAGCTTACTTCAGATTCTGTATCTCCCTTTCTTTCTCTCTGCCCTTGCCCCATTCATGCTCTGTCTCTCTCTGAAAATACGTAAACATTTTTTAAAAATGTAGAAAAAAAAAACAAAAAAAAACCCCAAGACAGCCTCATGGTTAAATCTGGCTCCCGGACGTATTTGACCTTCATCATATGGTTCTTTGTTGAGGTAGCCCTCAGTGTTCAATTAAACTATAATCTCAGTCCAATCACGGGAGGAAGGGGGACAAATTGAACAAGATATCACAAGGAAGTAATTAGCCAAATTTGAAATGTGGCCATTTCTACACTACAGATGACCCGGGTATTAACAAATAAATGGTATTATATATATTTTTTAATTTTTTAAATGTTTTTTATTTATATTTGAGAGACAGAGAGAGACAGCGCAAGCAGGGGAGGGTCAGAAAAAGAGGGAGATACAGAATCTGACACGGGCTCCAGGCTCTGAGCTGTCAGCACAGAGCCCCACGCGGGGCTCAAACCCACAAACCACGAGATCATGACCTGGGCCAAAGCCAGACGCTTAACCAACTGAGCCACCCAGGCGCCCCTTATATATTATTTTTAAAAAGGGGGCACCTCAGTGGCTCAGTCAGCTGAACGTTCAACTTAGGCTTAGGTCATGATCTTGTGGCTCATGAGTTTGATCCTCACATTGGGCTCTGTACTGACAGCACAGAGCCTGAATCCTGCTTCAGAGTCTATGTCTCCCTCTCTCCCTCTCTCTGCCCCTCCCCTGCTCATGCTGTCTCTCTCTGTGTCTCTCAAAAAGAAATAAACATTAAAAATAATAATAAAATAAAAAATAAATTTAAAAAAATAGAAAAAGATGTCACAGATTAAAAGATGTATTAGTACTGGAGGTTGTAGCCAGGACAATTAAGCAAGAAAATGAAATAAAAGGCACCCAGAAAAGAAGAAGTCAAACTATCTTTATAAGCAGATAACATGATTTTGTAGAAATCCTAAGGAATCTAACAAAAAAAAACCTATTAAAACTAACAAATTCAGGAAGGTTGCAAGATGCAAGCGCAATATACAAGATCACAGTACATTTCTACACACCAGCAATGAAAAATATGGAAACGAAATTAAGAAAACAGTTCCATTTCCAACTGCATTAAGAAGAATAAAAAACTGAGGAATAAATTTGATAAAAGACATGCAACACTGGTAATACTGAAAACTACAAAACACCACTGAACGAAATTAAGACCTAAATAAAATGGAAAAATATCCAAATCAAACCAAATCTGTGTTAACAGATTAGAAGATTTAATACTCTTTTTTTTTTAATGTTTCATTTATGTTTGAGAGAGAGAGGAGAGACGGCATGAGCAGGGGAGGGTCAGAGAGAGAGACACACACAGAATCAGAAGACAGGCTCCAGGCTCTGAGCTGTCAGCACAGAGCCCAATGCAGGGCATGAACCCACGAACCGTGAGATCATGACCTGGGCCGAAGCTGGATGCTTAACCAACTGAGCCACCCAGGCGGCCCAAGATTTAATATTCTTAACATGGCAACAGTTTCTAAATTGATCTATGGATTCAATGCAATCCACATCAAAATTCCAAGTGTTATTTTTTTGCAGAAATGGACAAGCTGATGCTACAATTCATAAAGAAATGCAACGGACTCAGAATAGCCAAGCAGTCTTGAACAAAGCTGGAGGCTGACGTTCCTAAACTCACTGCAAACCTACAGTAATCAAGACAGTGTGGTATGAGCGAAAGGATAGACAACAGATCAATGAAATACAAGTAAGAGTCTAGAAATAAACCTTCGCATTTATAGTCAATTGATTTTCAAGAAGGGTGCCGAGACCATTCGGGGGGGAAAGAATAGTCTGCCCAACAAGTAGTAGTGAGACAGCTGGACAGCCATATGCAAAAGAATGAAGCTGGACCCCTACCTCACACCCTATACAAAAAGTAAGCTAAAATTGATCAAGGCCCTAAACGTAAGAGCTAAGATACTAAGATTCTTAGTGAAAAGCATCTATAAATCTTCATGACCTTGGATTAAGCAATTGTTTCTTAGATATGCCTAAGCACAAGCCATAAAAGAAAAATTCAAAAGCTGGAGTTCATCAAAATAAAAAAAATTTAATGTATGTAAAGACACTATTGAGAAAGTAAAAAGGCAGCCACAGAATGGAAGAAAACATTTGTAGATCAGGTTTCTAATAAGGGTCTAATATCCAAAATATATAAAGAACTCCTCGACTCAAAAATAATGACACAAATACCCCAATTAAAAAACGGGCAAAAAATTTGAACAGTCATTTTTCCAAAGAAGGTATGTGAATGGCCAATAAGCACATGAAAAGGTGCACAATGTCATTAATCACTAGAGAAATGCAACTTATACTACCTCACACCCACAGATGGCTATAATTTAAAAGGAAGGGAGGGAGGGAGGGAGGGAGGGAGGGAGGAAGGGAGGAAGGGAGGGAGGAAGGAAGGAAGGAAGGAAGGAAGGAAGGAAGAGAGGGAGGGAAGGAGGGAAGGAGGGAGGGAGGAAAGAAACATAGTAAGTGTCCAAAGACATAAAGCCATCAGACCCCTCCTACACTGACACCAGAAAGTATGTTGGTGACTTTGGAAAACATTTTAGCGATTTCTCAAAATGTTAAACATAAAGTTACCAAATGATCCATGAATTCCCCTCCTAGGTATATACCCAAGAGAAACGAACACATATGTTCACTCAAAACTTTGCACGTGGACTTTCATAACAGTGTTAATCATAATGGTCAAAAAGTGGAAACTCAATGATCCACGGATAAGCTAACATGTTATATCCACACGATGGAACATTATTCAGCCATAAAAAGGAGTGATACACTACAACATGGATGAAACTTCCACAAAAGGCCTCATATTACATGATTCCATTTAATGAAATGTCCAGAATATGCGTATCCATAGAAACAGAAAGTGGTTATCAGGGGCTGAGGGCAGAGGACTGGGGAGTGACTGTCATAGTTTCTTCTTGGGGGAAATGAGAGTGTCTGGAAGTAGATGGTGGTGATGGTTGTACAAACTTGTAAATATACTGAAAGCCATTTAACATGGTGAGTTTTATAGTACATTAATTATATCTCAATTTAAAAAAAGACAAATCAACCTAACACAATGAGTTACCTTTAGCTTCTGATTCAAACATATGTATCGCTGCAAAATGAATTTTAAAAGATATAACCTAGAGGGTTTAAGATGGGCCAGGTACAGGGGCACCTGGGTGGCTCAGTCAGTTGAACATCCAACTTTAGCTCAGGTCATGATCTCACGGTTGGTGAGTTCAAGCCCCATATCGGGTTCTGTGCTGACGGCTCAGACCCCTCTTCAAATTCTCTGTCTCCCCTTCTCTCTGCCCCACCCCTGCTCTCTCTTTCTTTCTCTCTCAAAAATATAAACACACCAACCAAAAAAAAAATGGGCGAGGCAGAATTGTTCCTTTTCTTGGGTTTGCTAGTAACACTGAGATTATCTTTAAAAAATTCTTTTATTGTAGATACGACTAAATCATTGACAGGTGAACTGTATAACATCAGCGATTTCTGCTTGAAAATTATCCGCCCCCTAAAAAGATTTGGCAAAAGGTTGATAACTGTTTGATCTGGGTAATGGGTAGGTACGTGGAGATTCATTTATCTCATTCTCTTTACACTTTGCCTATACAGAAATTCCAAGATGCAGTTTTTTGATTGAATCGTCAGCATTTAGAAAGCCTGGATACTGGGTTCCACTCCTGAAACCAGCGCTACCCTGTATGTTAACTAGCTACATATTTATTTAATAGTTAAATAAATAATCAATGTAAATAATAAATATTCATTTCTTATATAAGTTAATTAAAAAACAAAATAAATAAATAAGAAGCCTGGACGCCCAGCCTCCCCTGTAAGTGAGGAAGGCCTGGCCTTACGGAGCCCAGGCCCCTCTGGGGACCACACCCAGGGGGCGCTGGCTGAACGGCCCTTTTAGGCTCCAGAGGAGCCTCTGGATGTCGCCCCGGGTCCCGGGCTTCTCACCTGCTGCAGCTCGAACTCAGAGGAGAATCGTCGAGTCACCGCCTGGATGAGGTTGGAGAAGGAGAAAGAGCCAGTACCGTAGCTGCAGGGGTGAGGAGAGAGAAGGAACCGTGAGGGGCGGAGAACTCCTGTTCCGTGACTAGCAGGGGCCCCTACATCCTCACGTCTACTCTGCGGCTGTCCCCGTCTTGTAGGTGAGGTGAAGTGACACGCCCAAGGTGACACCCGTAGGGACATGAGCAAGGTTTGATCTGCGTCCTTGCTCCCGTGTCTCCTGAGAAACAGAGTTTCTTTGCCCCGTGTGGGCGCAAGGACAGCCCGTACCCCGCCTTGTCTTTCGGTTTTTGCCCCCCACTCTGTCCCTGCCTGACCTCAAGCCAGGTTAACTGTCCGGCACTCCAGGTGGTGTCCACAGCCCCCCACCTTCCTGCCCCGTGGGGTCTCATGCACACAGACCCTCCCCACTGCCCAGGACACCTCTGCCTCGGCGGGTACCTCCCCGCCCCTCCCAGGCGTCCGCAGACTCACTCCTGAAACAGTCTCTTCCAGTTGCTCTGGACAAAGTCCCAGACCAGGGTTTGCCCGATGACGTTGCTGGAGATGCTGCTGAGAGTGGAGGTGACATCTTGTTTCCGGATGAGGTTAGGGTCCAGGGTGTAACTCAGGAACCTGTGAGGGAAGGATGCGGAGTCACTGGCCACTTCCAACGGCTGCAGTCAGATGGTTCGAGAGAGAGAACCCGGGAAGGCACAGGACCCCGCGCCCCCTCCCCCACACCTCCCCAGCACCCTCTCAATATCCCTTCAGCCTCCTGAGGGTTGAAGACCGCTTCGTCCCGCCTCCCCCTCACAGGCAGGACACCGAGTCTCCCGGGCAGGGTCACTGGCCATGCCTGAGCCGGACCTGGTGCCTGATGGGTATCTGATGACTGACGATGAATGAACGGAGAAAGGAAAGAGTACCAGACCCAGGAGCCCTGTACCAGGTAGGGCAGGCACTTTTGTCTCTGACATTGAGGGAGGCTCTTCTTTACTGGGGTCGGGGAGGTGGCAGACATGTACCCAGTGGAAGCCAAGAGCTCTCATCCAAGGGCTTGGGGCACACCCAGCTGGACATCCAAAAGGACTCAGGTCCAGCTGCACCAGAGCCCTTGGCAGAGAGGAAAACCGAGCTGCCGTCCACTACAGGCTAGGAAGCCATGGCGGGTAAAAGCATGGGACGGAGACCCAGACCTGGCTTCAGATCTTGGTTCCACCACTTACGAAAGCTTCTGCACTTTGGGCAAGTTGCTTTGGCTTCCCTGAGCCTCAGTGTCCTCATCTGCAAAATGGGGAACACGCCGCACCCCCCCCCAACAGGTTTGCGAGGGCGCCGCGAATGGGGGTGTGGAGGCCTGGCTTGTTCCTGCTCTCCCGCAGGGTGGGGGGCCCGGTCCTCACCTGTTCAGGATCCAGACCTGGGTGCTGCAGGCCAGGGCTCCCCGCAGCTTGTCGGCCTCGTTCACCAGCTCGGCCTTGCGGTACTGCTCCCACACGAAGTTCCACTCGTCCTCGCCGCCCTGGGCGACAGCGGTGCAGTACACGGTGGACCGCAGGTTGGGGTGGATCCTGGCGAGGGGCGGGAGCGTCAGGGCCGGAGCAGCGGCAGGGACGCGGGGGGATGAGGATGTGATGCGGACGCGTGTGGGCTGTGGGCTTCGGGGACGGATGAAGGTTCGGGGAGCAGCAGGGGAGACACTCACGGGTTATTCTGGGGGTTACTCTTCCACTGGGCGAAAAGATCTGAGGCCAGCTTCTCACACTTAGGAACCCCGTAGGAGCAGGCGGTGCTGACGGCGTTAATCTCGCTGTACCTGCCCCCGGGGGTGACACTCGGTCAGCACGCCCACGGGTCACGTGGCCCAGACTTGGGCAAAGCCCCCCCCCTTGCTGAGCCACAGCTCCAGGAAAGATGGCAAGACCTGGGCTCTGTCTGTCTGAGGCTGGAGACCCCCTTGCTCACTGGGTCCCCCAAACTTCTCTGTGCCTGGGGCGGCTCAGGGACCAGCACAGGCTCCAGCCGCTCCCTGGACACCGAGAACCGGAATGATCAAGCCCCCGAGGGGACCTCAGAGTTCAGGTGGGTCCCGAGTACAAAGAGATCAGCCGGGCCCCCAGGCCACACAGAGCCTCAGGGCCGGCCTCCTACTCTTGCCTGGTGGCCGCGGTCCGGCCAAGAGGTGACCTCCAGAGGATGCTGCCGGGCCCTGCTCTGGACCCCCAGGTGGGGGTACCTGGGGCCCCGGAAATGAGGAGAGGAGCGAGGCTACGGATTTCTCGGTGGCACACTCACTGGTCCATGAGGTTCGGTGGGCGAACCGTCCAGTTTTGGGTGACGCCTTCGAAATGATCGAAGAGGGGCGTGACCTGTTTCTTCAGGTATCTCTGGGGAAAAGAAAACACGCAGAGCTCTGAAGGCCAGACTGCCTGGCCTTTCTGGGGTCCACGCAGCCTCTGACGTGGGTGTGGGCGCACCAAGGGCTAATGACTACAAAGGCGGAAAGGCCGGAGGCTCAGGGCCTCGCGGGACAGCAGCGCTCGAAGGGGCCGCCCCGCCCAGGTTCCAGATCGCTGGTCCGAGGCGCTCCGGCCCCAAAGCCTGAGTCAGCTCCAGCGGTCTCTGGGTCACTCCAGGTCTCTGTGTCACCAGTTCCTAATACTGTTGGGTCCCCCACCCCGACGGTGAGTATTCCGCGTCTATTGTGAGGGATGTGGAGAACAGAGAGCAGCAAATGTGGAAAATAAAAACTGCCCAGGAGCTTCCCCAGACCGTGATTTTCAAATATCTGAGTTTACCCCTTCTTTTTCCCTTTCTACCCACCATATCCGTCTTCTGTCTGCTGCCCTTTGCCCCTGACCCTGTCATGTAAGCTCTGCCTCATGTTGTTAAAACTCTTTGTTGGGGCACCTGGGAGGCTCAGTCGGTTGAGCGTCCAACTTCGGCTCAGGCCATGATCTCACAGGCCGTGAGTTCGAGCCCCACGTCGGGCTCGGTGCTGACAGCTCAGAGCCTGGAGCCTCTTCAGATTCTGTGTCTCCCTCTCTCTCTGCCCCTCCCCTACTCACACTCCTTCTCTCTCTCTCTCTTCCTCAAAAATAGACATCAAAAAAAAATTCAATAACCACAATACGGTAAACGCTGAATACTGAGTTGATCAAATATTGTGATTTAACTCTATCAGGAGCATGGCGTAAATCCAAGGTAGGCAGGCAGGTTAAAGAGTTAAAATCTCATTTGCCATCAACCTCTTTCAACCTCATAGGAAGTTCATGAGAAAAATTTTTAATTATAAAATGATCTCTTCAAGTTTTATCTAATGGCTGCGTAATATTCCATCAAATGGATTTTGTAGCTTGCCTAACCGACCCCCAGCTACTGGACATTCGTTTTGGGTTTTCTTTTTTTCCTTTTTTTTTTTTTTTTTGTCTTTTGTAAATCACGCTGCTGAGTTTCTCTCTGGTGTCCCTCATGGGAGCCTCAACACCGCCCCACACACGCACCCCAACCTCAAAGCGGTTAACACCTGCATCTCCCTCTCTGCCCGCGGGCGAGGATGACACAGGCCAGCTCCGTTCACAGAGGGGCTCACGGGAGAGGTCCCCAAAGCCACGCAGCTGGTAAAAGGCCACCTTCCAACCGCCAGCACGGTCATTTCTTCTGGACCCTTTGACAGTGCTGATTTCCAAATCAGCAAACTGCTAGACGTCTGTGTCCTCTTTTTTTTTTTTAAGTTTATTTACTTATTTTGAGAGAGAGGGAGGGAGAGAGAGAGCGAGCAAAGGAGAGGTAGAGAAAGAGGGAAAGAGGGAGAGAGAGGGGTGAGGGGGAGAGAGAGAGACAGGGAGAGAGAAAGAAAGAGAGAAAGAGAAAGAGAGAGAGAGAGAGAGAGAGAGAGAGAGAGAGAGAGAGAGAGAGAGAGAGAGAGAATGCCAAGCAGGCTCTGCACTTACAGTGAGGCTCGAACCCACAAACCATGAGACCATGACCTCAGCTGAAAACAAACTGAACGCTTAACGGACTGAGCCCATGTCTGTGTCCTTTCTTGGTCCTCCCCAACCTGCTCCCCTTGGCGGTACCTGCCCCCCTCACCCCTCGTCTCTCTCGCCACTCTGCCCAGCCTGCTCTCAGCAAAGGACCTGGTGTCCTGTCGGCCTGAAGGTGCCACCTCTCCAGACAACATTTCTATTAACTCCCTAATGGTGCATTTCAGACACGGGGCACACTGGCCCTCGAACCCGGCCCTGCCCCTCTGTACCTTCATGGGGCCGTAGACCTCAGAGCGGTCGAACATGAGCTTGAAGTAGCTGAGGCTGCTCAGGGCGGCCTCCCACGGCATGTACTCAGTCTCTCGGATCAGGAAGAGAGTGGTGTTCAGCGCCCGAGTGACAGGGACCTTTTGGGCACTGGGGACAGACACAAGGGCTCAGGTAAGCACCCCATTAAGTTCAGCCCCACTGAGGGGGCCTCAACCCCTCCTGAAACCTGAGAGCCCCAACTGACCCAGCTCCAGGGTTCACTGCGGATAGGACTGGGGGTAGGCAGGGGTGGGGCCGGAGGTAGGGATGGGGGACGCGGACTCTGGGTGGTCCCACAAACAAGGTCAGCTCAGGCCCTGCCCTCACCCCCTGCCAATCACATTCCCCTGCGTAGTATTCCCATTTTACAAACAGAAAACTGAGGCTCAGAGAGGTAAAGTGACCTGCCTAAGGCCACACAGCCCATAAGAGACAGAGCTGAGCTGCCTAAGGACAAAAGGCCTATGCTCGGTATTCTGCCACCTCTTCTCTGGTTTGCTCGGCCCCCTGTGCCCCCCTCCCTCCTCCTCCTCAGACCCTCTGTGCACCTGCAGTTCATAAATGTCCATGTCTACGGGTGACACCACCTGAGTCAAAGAGCTTAGCTCCCGCTGGGAACCCAGCAGGTGCTGAATAAATATCTGTTTCCCACGCCGCCTCTCTCCCGTCCTTTCCTTCCGACTGTGTTTAGCATCTGGCATGGCGGCCAGGCACACAGTCAGTCCTCAGGAAAAGCCTGGTGCCACGGAGCACAGTGTGGTTTTGGAGCCGGCCAGGCCCGCGTCTGGCTGTCACGGGGCTCCCGAGTGACCCCAGGCAAAGTACTCAGTCCAACACTGGGTCTCAGATTCCTTATCTGGGACGTGTGGGCTGGGACACTAACAATCTGCAGGGGCGTGGGGGCCCAGGGAGGGGCGCAGAGCAGCACGGGGAGCAGCGGGGGGCCCAGGGAGGGGCG
>PISW01015559.1:0-16320 GCA_004023785.1 Mungos mungo
GCAGAAGACATGAACAGACACTTCTCCAAAGAGGACATCCAGATGGCCTACAGGCACATGAAACGATGCTCAACATCACTCATCATCAGGGAAACACAAATCAAAACCACACTGAGATACCACCTCACGCCAGTCAGAGTGGCTAAAATGAACAAATCAAGAGACTATAGATGCTGGCAAGGGTGTGGAGAGACGGGCATCCTCCTACACTGTTGGTGGGAATGTAAACTGGTGCAGCTGCTCTGGAAAACAGTGTGGAGGTTCCTCAAAAAACTATCCATAGAACTCCTTTATGACCCAGCAATAGCACTGCTAGGGATTTACCCAAAAGAGACAGAAATGCTGATGCATAGGAGCACATGTACCCCAATGTTCATAGCAGCACTGTCAACAATAGCCAAATCATGGAAAGAGCCTAAATGTCCATCACATGATGAGTGAATCAAGAAGCTGTGGTATATATACACAATGGAGTACTACATGGCAATGAGAAAGAATGAAATCTGGCCATTTGTAGGAAAGTGGATGGACCTTGAGCGTGTCATGCTAAGCAAAATAAGTCAGGCAGAGAAGAACAGAAACCATATGTTTGCACTCGTCTAACAGGAAAACAGGAGAAACCTAATGGAGGACCAGGGGGAGGGGAAGAGGGAAAGAGAGTTGGGGAGAGAGAGGGACGCAAAACTTGAGAGACTATTGAATACTGAAAAGGAACTGAGGGTTGAAGAGGAAGGGGGAGGGGGAAAAGAGGTGGTGGTGATGGAGGAGGGCACTTATGGGGAAGAACACTGGGTGTTGTATGTAAATCAATTTGACAATAAAATATTTAAAAAAAAAGATTGCTGAGAAACTAAAAAAAAAAAAATAAATGTACATTATTTAAAACTCAAAAAAAAGTGGTATTAGCAAAAAAAAACCCCATGTCAGTTGAAAGAAGAATAAATATGAGGAGAAAATGGAATAGTTTTTGTGACTGAGAGAAAAAGGCATTTACCAAAATGCATGAATTCCACAGCTGAATAAACTGAAGTTCATGTGAATGAAGCCAACAGTGTCTCAAATACTTAAGGTCTCAGGAAATATACTACCTGTGGTGTATATTTTCTGGAAAAAAATTCACTCAGAGTCATGAAAAAATGACTCAAAATTAATTGAATAACTAGAAATTGTGATATAAAGGGGAGTTTGGAATTAAGTAAAAATGAGTGAAATTGAAATTTAATTATGTCTCAGGTCCAAAATCTCAGATTAGAACAAGAGAGAAGTTTGGGCAGAGAGGTAATAAATAGGAGAGATTGTACATTAAATGACTTTTATTTTTATTTGTTTGTTTGTTTGTTTTATTCTCACATTAGATAACATACCATGTAGTCTGGGCTTCAGGATTAGAATCAATGATTTGTCACTTACATATGACACCCAGTGCTCATCTCAACAAGTGCCCACTTTAATGTCCATCACCCATTTTCCATCCCCTTCCCCACCCATCAACCCTCAGTTTGTTCTCTGTATTTAAGAGTTTCTTATAGTTTACCTCCCCCTCTCCCTCTGTTTTTTATATCTTATTTTTCCTTCCCTTCCCTTTGATAGTCTGTTAAGTTTCTCAATTCCACATGAGGGAAATCTTGTGATACCTGTCTTTCTCTGACTTATTTCACTTTGCATAATACCCTCCACTTCACTTCGTGTTGTGTAAGTGGCGAGATTTCATTCTTTTTCATCGCTGAGTAGTATTCCATCGTTTTTGTATATATTCCTCAGCTGATGGACATTTGGGCTCTTTCCATAATTTGGCTATAGTTGATAGCACTGCTATAAGGATTGGGGTGCATGTGCTTTTAGATTAAAGATACAGAGGGAATCGGAGTTAGAATTGTCACTATAGGTCCTTTTGACTTAATTATACATTGAAAAAATTATAGTCCAGCTTAATCACATGGCTTGCCCAAAGTGAGCAGTGGCAGACCCAAGCCCTGGGGCAGTTCTGCCTTGCAGACCATGTACTTTCCACCCCTTACATTTCCTCTGGTGGTGCTCTTTGCCATGCCGTCATTCTTCTTCTTCTTCTTCTTCTTCTTTTTTTTTTTTTTTAGTTTATTCATTATTGAGACAGAAACAGAGTGGGGGAAGGTCAGAGAAAGAGACACAGAATCTAAAGCAGGCTCCAGACTCTGAGCTATCAGTACAGAGCTCGACACGGGGCTTGAACCCATGAACCGTGAGATCATGACCTGAGCTGAAGTCAGATGCTTAACCTACTGAGCCACCCAGGCGCCCCAACTATGCTGTCATTCCTAAAGATCAACTCTGACATCACATCTGCAGCAGATTGGTTCTCACCATTGGGTTTCAATACCACCAAATCTAAGAGTATATCTTTTGTAGATTGAAGTCTTTAAGGAAAAAGACTATGCACAAAGGGAGTATAATGACAAATGCAAACTGAACTGTCAGGAAATGGAAAATAATCTTTTTTGTCTTTT
The DNA here is from genome assembly GCA_004023785.1 of Mungos mungo. Lineage (NCBI taxonomy): Eukaryota > Metazoa > Chordata > Mammalia > Carnivora > Herpestidae > Mungos > Mungos mungo. The sequence continues at coordinate 2,484 of PISW01015559.1, forward strand.
ATTCAGTTCATTTCCTCATACCCTGGAAAATTTTATACTGGTGGTGTTCATTGACAAAGGTATGGCCAAATCTTAAATTTTTGAAAATTATAGGTGCTAAATATTCCTGTGAGAAATATTACTGCATGAAAAAAAAGACATCTAAGTGACAAACCTTTTTACTCTTATTATAATTACTTTCTGAAGCTACAGGGTAGAAAACACTGAAGATAAATATCTTTACCCTCTGCATGATGCCTAAGGATTGGGAGGCTTTTAATTTACTGCTTCTCTTCAGTTTTCATAACCCTCAAAAGGTACTTTACCACCACTCTGCACAAACAGAATCCTAGAAACACTACAACAGTACCAATCCGATAACATAAGAATGCTTAGTTAAATACATAATTACTAAATGATGAGGCAATAGAATTTAATGTGGGGTATCTTTTTTATTTATTTTTTATTGATTATTTTTTTACAATATTTCTCTATTTAAGTAATCTCTATACCCAAAATGGGGGTCAAACTCATGACCCCCAAATTAAAAGTAGCATGCCTTTCTGTCTCAGCCAGCCAGATGTCCCTAGCTTTCTTAATTGAAAGCCAGTTATTTTCCTGAATGAGAAGAGAAACACATCTATCTGTACCTTCACAAAAATATCATTAATAAAAGATAATACATATATTTTCTTAGTTCTCCACATCTAAATATAATATGTACATCAGAACATTTGATTGCCTGATTATATTTGGATTTCGGAGAAGCATATTTTCATTTTCAAAACAGAATATTTGGAGAAACATATTTTCATGTTTAAAATGAAAATTCAGAGAAGCAAATATTCATTTTCAAAAATGAAAATGAGAAAGCCAAGGAAATATCAGCTTTCTCAATAGCGCCTGATAGGTCACTTTTATGATTATATTGGTGCAGAAGTAGCTCTAGTCCAAAGTCCTTCTTTACTTGATGAGTTTATATTCTTGCTGAAGAACCTTTGCCACATATTTTTACAGTCATCGGTTTACTTCATCGCTGGTTACAGGTCAGCTTTTTAATCTATGTCATATGTATACAAACTGACTCCTACGCCTTTGATTAGGGAAAAGCAGAACTTGGAGAACATATAATGCTTACAAGGCACTTTAAAATACTCAAAGGTGAGGATGCCTGGGTGACTCAGTTAGTTAAGCATCCAACTCTTGATTTCAGATCAGGTCACGATTCCGGGTCGTGGGATTGAGCGCTGCAGCAGGCTCCACACTGAGCCTGGAACTGCTCAAGATTCTCTCTCCCTCTCTGTCTCTCCCCCTAACCCCTTTTCTTTCTTTCTCAAAAAAAAAAAAATACTCAAGAGAGAGACTGGGCTGACAAAATGTGGGAAGAATGGAAGACGTTGTTACCTGGAGAAAAGGCTGTTGTCATGGAATTCAGTTGTAAGGCAGTGGTTCCCAACCAGCAGGGATTTAGACCTTCAGGGGCATTTGGTAATGTTTTGAGATGGCTTTGGTTGTCACACTAGAGTGTATGGTTGTGCGCTACTGGCATCTACTGGGTAGAAGCTAGGGATGCTGTTAGATACTCTACAGTGCACAGCACAGACCTTCTCCCCACAGTAGAATTATCTAGTCCCTTTGTATGTTTTTGGTCAAGTCACTGATTCTCCCAGGATCTTGGTTACCTCATCAGTAAAATTAGGAAACTAAAATACATTAAGTGTTTATGCATAGAGCCAATAGTTAATAATACAACTTAAAATACTTTGCTAAGAGGATAGATCATATGTTAGGTGTTCTTATCACAACACAAAATAATAATAATTTAAAAATTGGGTGCCTGGTTGGATTAGTGGGTTGAGCATCTGACTCTTGATTTCAGCTCAGGTCATGATTCCAGGTTTGTGGGATTGAGCCCCTTGTTGGGCTTCACGCTGACAGCATGGAGCCTGCTTGGTATTCTCTCACTCCTTGTCTCTGCCCATCCCAGCTCATGCATGCATGTGCTCTCTCTCTCTCTCTCAAAAAAGATAAACTTTCAAGAAAATAATTAAAAAAATAAAAATGAGTAGGATACTTTTGGAGGTGATGGGTATATCTATGACAAAGATGGTGGTGATGGTTTCATGGGTATATACTTATTTCCAAACTCACCAAGTTGTATCCATTAAATTTGTACAGCTTTTCATATGTCAATCAGACCTCAATAAAGTGGTTTAAAAATACGTTAAGTGTTTAGTACCCAAAATAAATTTAGTTCCAGTTTTGTACCAGTAAGTGCGCAATAAAGGGAAGGCATTAAATATTACTATTGTTATTATTTTTATTATTAAGAGGATTACATTCTTAATACTTAAGAACTAAACAGTTTTTATTAATATAGAAACAAATTAAAAATTATTTTATGGCACATGCCTTCTCTGTAAACAGTATGTTTTACAGAAATGGTTCTGTAAACAGATCGTTTCAGCTAGAAATCTATTCCCACTTCCCCCAGTCCCTAGTGATTATATAAAACAATTGGAAGAGGGTAGCTATGTATCTCCACCTGTGACATGTTTTCATCACATGGTGCTCAGGCTATAGCAGATGATCTGACATACAACTTCCTGTTTCAGCTACAAAGACCATGAGTGGAAAAACTCTTACATTGCTTATAAATGGCTCTTCTATGGGTCTAACATGCTAAAACTTTTGTTGACCCAAAGAGCTTTTTCCTGTATTTTCTAAAATGCTTTCCAGAAGCAATCTGGCTTGTAGTTATCTCTACCTACATTTCAGAAATGCCTTTGCACTTCATAATAAACCTCTAAGCATATCTGAAGGATTATTTTGATGATAAATGGTGTTCTTTCCATTGTTTATTGAAGTTTAATAACTAATTCTTCTTGGTAATAAATTTTCCCCACCTGAAGCAGACTGAATGGATTGGAAATTGCCCACACATTTTTTCTTGGAAAATTGTATTTGTCTATTTGTCGCTCCACCCACTCCACATTCACATTTGAGATGTGCTAAATAAGTCACACATTTGAAAATGTCATGCATGTCTAATTTTATGCCTGGCAATATAATTTTTTTTATTTTAAGGAAAGTAAACAATATGCCACATTTCAAAAATTTTGCCAAGCCTTATGTTATTGTTACATAGCACACATAATCCACCATTACAGCAATTTACCTATAAAATTTCATAATAAAACCATATGCCTTTTGTTTCTGTGGTATGTAGGAAGGCTGGACCGAAATAATGGTATTTGATCTCTCATAAATATAATTATTGCCAGAGGGAAATTTCTCATACTATTGTATCTTTTCCTTTGCATGGAATCAACACAATCATGGGAAACAGAATCAGAATATTTTGTGTTTGAAAATTGCAAAAGTGATAGCACCACTATTACTGAGAGAGCCAAGTAAAAAACTTATTTTAAATCAAGGTCATTATCAAAAGCACTTGGAAAGATAAGCTTATTTTAGAGAATCACCTTTGACAAGTCCCTAAATGTGAACCATTGACATGTCAGTGGTATAGTTGCATCAGATAAACTTAACTTCATGCCAATCTTGTGTACTAGGTAGAATTTTTCTTTTTTTTCTTTTAAAATTTATTTATTTTGAAAGATAGAGAGGGACTGGGGCAGGGGCAAAGAGAGAAGGAGAGAAAGAATCCCAGTCAGGCTCTGTACTGTCAGCATGGAGCCCAGTGTGGGGCTCGAACTCATGAACCATGAGATCATGACCTGAGCCCAAAATGAGCTAGATGCTTTACTGACTGAGCCACCTACGTGCCCCAGAATTTTTCTATCAGTATTAATTCCTTCCTATATACTGCTGGTTCCTCTGTTACTCTTCCCTCCCCCCCCCCTTTTTTTTTAAAGCTTATTTATTTATTTTGGGAGCGAGAGCGAGAGTGAGAGAGAGAGAGAGACAGAGAGAGAGAGAGAGTGTGTGTGTGTGTGTCTGTGTGTCTGTGTGTCTGTGAGCAGGGTACGGGCAGAGAGAGAGGGAGAGAAAGAATTCCAAGCAGGTTCTGTGCGGTCATCACAGAGCCCAAAGGCCCTGGCTCCCACGAACTGTGAGATCATGACTTGAGCTTAAATCAAGAGTCAGATGCTCAACCAACTAAGCCACCTAGGCACCCCTCCTCTGTTACTCTTCAAAGCGACTTTTCTCACTAAAATTTAAGATTGTATCTGAAATATATCATTCTATTTCTTTCATTTATTCAAGAGCAACTGGAACACACAAGGAAAGTGTTGCTTCTCTCACTATCTCTGCCTCCAATGTGTTCCTTGTCCAAGAAATGGGAGCTCCACCATCCAGGTACTCAGCCAGATTGAGGAGTCAACCTTAATTTCTTTCTTTCCTTCTCCCTGAGAATCAGTACACAGCAAATCCTGTCATTTCCATTTACAAATAAATCCCACCCGTTCACTTCTCTCCATCTCCATCACCTGCTCTGAGCCATCATCTTTGTCTTCAGGCTACCATAATGGCTTCCAGAAGAGTCCTAGTGCTCCCACACTTCACCTCGCATTCTGTTCCCAACCACTCTTCACCAGCAGAGCACCTGCTCTTGTAAATACACACATCAAATCACATCAAATCTCTGCTTAAAACTTTCAGCTTCCACTCTTCTTGTTGGGCCCAGAGAGGCTGGCTTATTCCCACATCAACTGTTCCATCCTCCGCCTGGGAGGTCCTCTCCCCACATTGTCACATATTTTGGAAGGCTCCAAGGGTTCTGTTCTGCTCACTCACTCTTATGGTATCTCTTCACAGCACTGAACAATATATGATTTTTTAAAAAATAATGAATAGACTTCATTTTTAAAGATCAGTTTCAGGTTTATACAAAGCAGCAGAGAGTACAGAGTTCTCTCTCTTTGTGTGGGACATTCTATGGGCTTTAACAAATCCATGATGCATGCATTCACCCACAGTGTAGTCTCCCTGCCCTAAACATCCGCTGTGCCCCACCTCTTCATCTCCTCTCCCGCAACCTCTGGCAACCACTGATCTTTTCACGGTCTCTAACGTTTTGCTTTTTCCAGAAGGTCAAATACTTGGAATCATACAGTATGTTCACTATTTGTTAAAAAGAATACTAACGTAATTATCGTCTGTGTCCTCCTCTAGAGTATAGGTCCCACAGGAGAGGGACGTTATCTGTCTTGTTCTCTCCTTTGGCCACAGTGCCAACCACAGGCCCGCAGTGTATCCTCTGCAGGAATTTGTAGACTAAATGAATGGATAAATCTACCTGCCAACCCAGTGGACAGCAATCACCTATACTTTGGAAACATTCCTTTCTTGAGTTGTTTAGTAACTTTGGAGCAGACTTACTTAGGTTTCTGACTTTTACTTTGGTGCTTGGAAGAAACTGGGAAAAGAAGAGCTATTCTCTGGCCCCAAGGGGTTGAGAGTGTAGCCACCACAGGCCTTTTTGCTCATGAGACCAATACGCTGTCATGTGGGGATTTATCCGGTCATGCTGGATGTGCAGGTGCTCCCTCCCTGAGTTAGAGATGCAGAGCTTCGACCCTCTCCTACATGGTAAGAGCAGGCTCTGTGCTGCCTCTCGCTGCCCTCCCAGACCCAGAGGCTGCTCAGGAAATCTGCTTTCCACTTCCCCTCTTTTATCCTAGCCTTTGCTCTGTGCTTTCCCATTTCCCTCCTTTTATCCTCACCTTTGCTCTGCCTAATCTTTTCCATCCACCCCCGACCAGTCTCTGCTTTTAGCACTCTCCACCTCTTTGTATTCTCCTCTTCCTCCCATCTCTTCATCTGTGAAGCAGAAAAACACTCTAATTGTGACTGACAAGAGAGAAAAAAAGCACTCAAGATTTCCCAGATTAAGGAAAAGAAGAACCGCATATGTGAAAGTGCTATTAACTCTTACAAAAAAAGAGACCTTCTAAAACACTAAAGAATGACCAGAGATCTTGGCCACAGTCCCCCTACAACATCCAACTTTGTCTCATTAAAAATTTCCCCCTCAGTCTCTGCAATTTAATACATAAAAATCAAATTTCTTACTCAGTGCTTAAGTTATTCTTTTGTTTACTGTGTCACAATTTTTGGAAATCTTTTGAACTGTCTGTCCATTGGAGACAGATGCCTCTGAATTCATGATGATGGAAGTTTTAGGGTGTCCTTACTGCTTCCTATATTTAGACTCAAGGAAATATGCCCATCATCACCCTATTTTCATGGCCTTAATTGTTTTATATCCTTCAAGTTTAGACCTACTCAGCCTCTGGCTTTCCCAACTAAGCCCTATAAGCTTTCTAACATAAACCCCTCCCTAGCAGGGGAAATATAAATGAACAAAAACCAATAAGACACTTAGCAATACTGTTGGTTGAATAGTATGTAGTGTGATGTCTTCTGGGGGACATTTAAAAGCCAAGGAAGAAATATTTTTGAAAATGTACAAAATTAAAAAGAACATAGCACAAAGGAAAAAAATGTTAAAACCCCTTTGTAAACATCAAATATTTTAAAGTACATCACAGAAATTTCAAAATAATAGGAAAATCTTATCAATGTTAACTCCCTCAATACCAAATAGAACAGCCTAGTTTCTTGGGTTTACTTTGGGCTCTTTTTTTTGTAAAATTAGAAATATACATTTAAAAGCTACACATTTATAATTTGTAATTCACAGAGCTATTTGCAGTGTATACTTTTTTATTCATTCACCTAAAAAATTAGTTGACAGTGAATATCTAGCCTTTGAGCCTACGATCATCCTTTTCAATGCCTAGAATTTCAGAGAAGTCTATCTAAGCCTTTTAAAAATAAATAGGGAAATCAACCACTCTTAAAGATGTAAGCTTGCCCATAAGACATGTTTCTTTTTAAAATTTGTCTTGAGTTCCATAAAGATGATATAAAAGAAGAAATAAAGTAAGCCCAAAGTGGTCCTGTGAGACTTTAATGACTTTGAGGGCTCCAGTGACTTCGGCAAATCACCTTCTGAAGCTTCATTCCCAGGGTTGATCGAGTTACTAAAAGCCTTAGTGCAACTAATGCCTTATTCAGCAGGTCAGAATCTGTAATTCCATAGGTTTTCCTTAGTTATCACTCTGCCGTCAGATATGAAATAGTCCCAATCTAACAGGCTCCTAGCCTTGCCTCTCTGTTCCCAGTCTTTTCAACATTCCTTTGAATGGCATTGTATCTAATAACATTAAGCAGCAGCTCAGTAAGGGATAAGATACAGAAAGAAGCAAACTTACCATCAAACACGTTACTATAATAACAAAGATGCTGAGAAAAATGACAACAGCATAAAATCCTTCTTTGCTCCAGATTTTGTCCGCTTCATGCTGCCCTTGTAAAACATTTTTCTTTAAAAGCAAAACAGAAAGTCTGACGTTAAACGAGAGTTTGAGGAGAATGGCGTTCTTATCAGACACTAAACATATTTTTAGCTTCACTCCATTCAGTGTAGTCGAACACACCTACTTCCCCCGCTGCCAAAGCTGCTTCTCAAACTGATCTGAGACGGGGACGGCCGTCCGGAGACATGAGGAAATGATTTTATCTCCTGTGCAGGAGGGAGCGTGCCTGACGCGACATGTTGGGTCCTAGACTTCGCACATGTCCCTCCAACAGTCTCTCTGGGAAATGACCTGGTTCAATAGTAAAAGAGTTCTGTTCTTTTCTGTGTTGAGGAAACTGCTTCTGAAGCCTTCCTTACTGTTTGAAGTCCCCTCCCACAACACCAACACCCTGGTCTACGTGCTGGAAGGCAGCTCTTGACTTTAAACAAAAGTGAAACAGGTGCACACAAAATCTCATGATGCTCTTATAAACAGAGTAACAATGTCGGGATCATTTCCTTCCTTTTTTTCCTCTTTCATCAAATCTTTTTCTCCCCTTTAAATGCAGTCTACTTTCTCAAAATCTGATTGAAGTTCACCTCCACCATACAAATTGTTAGGATATTATATTTTACTTAAAGCAACAGGGAGCATCAAAAAGTGCAGAATTATTTGGTAACAAAAGGTAAGATAAATAGTTTTACTTGTGCCTTTAAATTTTGTTTGTTTACTACTTACTGGGTGAAAGGGTAGAGAAGAAGCTGAATAAAATGTGAATGAGTGTCTTAGTTTTATTTTACCCACTCCTTAAAAAAAAGCACATCTACTAATATCACATCTTCGAAGGCAATTAAATTTTATAATTCCGTGAAATCTATCGATTCATAGTTAAGGAAACTTTAGCTTGAAACCGAATGGTCTACAGTTGGGAAAAACATAAATGCTAAACCAAGTCAAATGCTTCTGCTCATCTAAAATTCCAATCTGTTAAAATATTCCTTTTATTACCTTCAGTGAGAGCACTGGTCTGTCCTTGGATATTGCCTCCAACAATTAAGAAAGCCTTGAGCAACAAGATATTGAATGATGAAAAGCCACATGGCCATGGAGAATGAGAGTTCATCTCGGGCACCCCAGTGGCAGATGAGTGCTCAACTTAATGTAACCATTGGGGTGATTTCAGCCCCTACTACATGGAAGAGAAGAACCACTTAGCTGATCCTCATCAACTCACAGAATCATGAGAGATACATAGTTGTGTCAAAAAAAAATCCTTGAACAAAAACAAAGCTGTCCTTCTAGGTGTCTGAACTTTGAAATCATTATTAAATTATTTTTCAGTACTTAAAAAAAATAAAACACATCCAATGTTTGTATGTTAGATAAAAAGAAATATTTGCCTTAAAAGTTCTTTATAAAAACTTTTATCTTGGGACTCAGGACTTGAGCAAAACAGAACAGAAAGGATCTTGGAGTTCAATTGTGATTATAAAAATGATTTGAGGGAGACTCCTAGTGCTGGAGTAGTTGAATTTCCATTTCCTTTGCTTATAAAACATTGATATGCTCCCTATGACATCTTGCCTACTTTCTAAGACATGAATTCATAGATATAAGAAATGACTTGGCTATATTTTAAAAATATGTAAGTGGTAAGTTGAGGGAGAACCTGAAGATATTTGCTTGATGAAATGATTAGAAACCAAGTATCCCACTGGAAAGGAAATCTTGGATTCAAGTGGCGACTCATCTTTTACTTTTTGACCTCAGCCAGATCATGCTTAATACAATGCCTCTATAAACATAGGTGGAAACTAACAGAAAACAAAAACTCATGTAGAAACCAAGTACAAATATGGAAATGAGTTTTTTAGGCAACTAAATAACAACTATCACTTGCTACAAAAGCAAACTAGTTAAGCCTTCAAGTAGGCAGCCTAAACTTGTCAAATGTAAGTAAGGAGGATCTGAGCTTTAGTTCATGTAAAATTTGGATAAAAAACAGTGGTTAGGTGGGTGGAAAGAGATTTTGTGTTCCTAACCTGAGTTGGTTCATTTCTTTCTTTTTTGTTTTTTTTTTCCTGCTATAGTTCGACACCTCCTGGAATATCAACATGTTCTTTTCTGCTTAAGACAAATCTGTTTTGTTTTCTCCTTTAACCAAAGTAGTGATGATGGAAGAATTAACCTCCTACCCCCACACCCCCACACCCCCTCTCCTAGTTACAAAGGCACATGTTGTGAACTCTTAGAACTTAGTCACTGCACTTTCTTGGTAAATAGATTTCCTTCTGAGTCATGCTATTACTGCTGAGCACTACTATATTTGTACAGAGATCTAAAAAAATGATAAGGATAGAGTATTAAATGGAAAAGTTTGTAGTTAAGATCCCACAAGTCAAAAGATTATAATTCACCAGAATCTCCAATCTAACCTTTGCATAAGGTTAATATGATGCTTTTACATTTTGTCAAAGGGCTGAGGGTTCAGTTATTTAGAGGCCCCATAGTCAGGCCAAACCCAATGCCGTTGTATTATCTTTATATCTTATATCATAGCCACATCTATCTACATGCTTTGCCTTTTAACTCTGTTGCAGTGAAAGAAACTGGTGAATTTTGTTTATTACTTAAAATGTTGGCAGTTTCCTGTATCCATAAGACAGCTTCTCTATATTCTCTTTAATAATTTGATGCATGATAGTTGTCTTACTCTTTTTTTTTAAACCAATTCTGATCCCAAGTGGTAGAAGACATCCCAAATGCTAGAAGACATGACACAGAGGCTTTAGGAGATCTCTTTTTAGAGGAGATGAAGCACACAGAGTAAGAATGAAGTGGACATATTTTAATTATCTGGTTAATTGATTGAGCTAGGCAGATAAACAAGGTGTATCATACAATAATATAATTTTGTTAGATAAATGCCAAATGTCCACTGTGTTATGCATGAGTGAACAATTCATTCTGAATGATCCGACACATGCCATCTTTAATTGTATTCCTCCTCTGCGCTGTATGGCCAGGACTATAATTCTTTAGATTGCTGGCTAATGTTCTAGTTCCAAGGAACAATCACAAATCTCCTGATTATGGTATATATTTATTTGGTATATGTTTTTTCTCTATGTTAAATATTCCATGAAAGTATCATTCCGCACATTGGCCTGTTATTTAAAGAAGGTAATTTCTCCTTTGAAACATAAGACCTACCAAACTGGAATAATTCGCAATTAACAACAGCGAATCTATGATCATTCTTTCATTATCAATGCAGAACTTCCTGTTATAATAGGTATTTAATTCATTCATTCATTAATTTTTAATTAATTTTATAAAAACATTTAAAAATAGTAACTAAAATAAGGAATTTCATTTTATTTCCCTAAGATTTAATTTACTAGGCAACAGGAAGTCTCGTTTTATCTTTATGAGCATCTTATAATAGAAGAATATGGGAGTACTTACATTGTTCTAGCTCATAAAAATATATAAAAGAAATAATATCTTTTTCTCCCCCAAAACTTAGATTAAAGTGAAAACAGATGAATAAACAAAAGTAATTCTGTATTTGGTATTTTTGTTTCCCAAGAGTCATTTCCAATTAAAAAAAATCAAACAAATAAAGAAATGGCAATGATGGAAAACACGTCCTTCCCTGAAAGTAATGCTTTTAAGTTTAGAAAGAGATGTTTTGAGACAGTGTTCACAGTGTTCTGTAATTCATATAAAGGATGAAAAACCAAAATACCAATATTCCTTTTTTTCTGTTAATAAAAATGTTAGTACAGTCCAGTGATAATTTAGGAATAGAAACATGAAAGAATGGGCCGAGGAATAAACTGTTATCACACATTAATGACAAGATGAATAAAATGATGGAGAAACTCATAGAATATCACCAGCTTAAACAAATATCAACAAAGGCTTCTGCAGTGCCTCTTTGGACTGTACGTGGCCGAGGCTCCCTGGGACTGTAGATGGCTTTCTTCTATCTCTGCATGAGGACCTTCGGTCAGAGGGTGATGCTGGGTCCATTCCAGAAGTGCCTGAACAAAAAGCCTCAAACAATCCATCTATCTCTCCTTACTGAAATGCCTCACATGCAAGGAAAATACGTCATAGTCTCCTGTATTGTAATATTCTCTAGATTCTTTTTCCTAGATTTCTAGATTTCCACACAACAAAATTATGTCATGGTAGGATACACCTTGTTGATCTGCCCAACTCAATCAAAATATCACATTTTGACCATCAAGTATACTTTCGTTAAACTACAGTACAGACCTGTGGTCTATTGTAGGCGAATAATTCTGTGTCAAGCTCCTCATCGTTACTGGACTGAAGTATGTTGGAGGACAAATACTTAATTTTCATTGTTTTTGTTTGTTTGTTTGTTTGTTTGTTTGTTTGGTGAGCTTCTCTTGGCTTGCAAATCTGGATGACTCACTAAGTTGCTGTACTCATAAGGCATTCAAAATGGCATTTAAACTCAGAATAAAGCAACAGGAAAGAATGCTTCTAATATTCACTGAAAGCTTCTGGGAAGAAGAATCAATTAACTCAACAGTCTTCTTAAGTTTTGAAGCACTGTCCTGGGCAAGACAGTGGGCAAGGCAGTCTGTCAAGGCTCTAGATATGGAAATGGGGTTTGGTTTGGTAGAAAAGGGAAGGCCTTCAGAATCACATGCAATTAGGGCTGGGGAGGGGTTTGGGTGTTCAAGCTCATATTGACCTTTTCTCCTGGCCTCTCTTAAGCAGGAAATGGCCTCTTCTTCCTCAAGCTCCTATAGCTTAGTGTGGTAACGTTACCACAGTCTGTATTCTCCTTATCTGCTTATACCTTATTTGTCCTACTAAAATACAAACTCATCAAAAACCAAAAACATATTTTATTTATTTACTTGTTTGTTCATTCATTGACTTGTCCAACTTTGAACATTACCTAAAACAGGGCTTGTCTATCTGTTTGTGTGTCCATTATACGCCAGTGTCTGAATGAAGGGATGGAGAGAAGAGATATAGTGAAATGGCATATGTTCTCAAGGAGCCTATAGTGTAGAAATAGATTTGAAGATTAAGACAGGATAAGGGCTTCTTGTACTAAGCTCAATGAAAACACAAGGCAAGCGCCCACACCTGTAGAAGCACAAGTGAAAGCGTTGCTATATAGTAGACAGATCTTGAAACATGAAAGGTGAACAGATGGACCAACATATGCACAAGCATGGAGGGAAGAGACAGTGTGGGGGTGTCCTGGTACTTACTGAGTTTGGAGGTGCTGAAGCAGAACCTAGAAGGTGTTGTTCAACAATTAGAAAGCCCAATGCACAAAGGACCATACGTCCTATGAAGAAATCTAGATCTGATACTATAGCATTTAGGAAGTCCAAGAAGAATCGAGAATCATGACATTCGGAGGGCATGGCCAGATTTGCTCTGAGAATGATTACTCTGTGTGACGAGAGAAAATCCCTTGTGTGTGTGTGTGTGTGTGTGTGTTGGGGGGGTGCAGAGCATGGGGAGGGCAAGGAGGAGAACAAAACTAAGTGCAGCAAGACCGGCTGGAGGTGGTTGTTACAGTCACGGCTCAAGGATGAAATACATCTTCATTCTGCCAATAAGGAAAGCTGTCCGGCATTCAAATCATATTTGTTTGGTGCCTACCCTGTGTGAGGACTTCCACATATATTTCTAAAATTTAATTCATATTTCAAGTCTATAAGATAAACTATACCCCCCCTTTTTTTTACTATATACATTTGAATATGAGGAAACTGAGGCTCAGAGAGGCTGATACTATGCCAAAGACAGACTTAATCTCCCAGAGATTAAATCACCTGCCTGAGGTCACACAGATCTTAAATGCTGGCTTTGGGATTCAAGCTCAGTCTTGGACAAAGATTTTTACACTGCTGAAATGAGAGGCATTTTGTGCTTTCGTGCATAGGGGAAGAGACTAGGAGTCGAGATGTCTAGATGTCAAATGAAATATATTTTCTATCCTTCATTTGCTTTGTCACTTTGGTGAAATCACTTAATTTCTATGGGCCTTACTTTCTGAATCTATAAAATGTCCATATAGGCTCCCTCAGAGTCTGATTCCATGATTCTGTGAATTTAACTACATGTATTCAGGATGATGATCATTCTAGCAAGTTTGTTAAAGTGGAACACAGCAGGAGAAGTTCAAAAGGGACTGGACTTATTCAGGGGAGAGGATGGCGGAGATGGTGGCGGGGGGCAATTTAAAAAGTGCCAATTATAAAGGATCTGAATGTGAGACAGGAAACCATAAAAACCCTTGAGGAAAAATCAGGAAATAGCTTCCTAGACCTCAATCGCAGCAATTTCTTCCTCAACACATCCCCAGAGGCCAGGGAATCAAGAACAAAAATTAACTACTGGGACCTCATCAAGATAAAAAGCTTCTGCAAGGCAAAGGAAACAATCAAAAAAACTAATAGGCAACCGACAGAATGGGAAAAGATAGTGGCAAATGGCATATCAGATAAAGGGCTAGTATC
>PISW01015560.1:0-16330 GCA_004023785.1 Mungos mungo
GTGTCCCCCCAGCCGCCGCGGCCACAGAGGCGCAGAGCAGCCGCTCCCAAGCCCGCGTCTCCCGGACGCCTCGCCCATCGGAGCTGGAGGTTATTTCTGGCCACAGCACAAGTGGGCGGGGTGTCAGCACTCCGCAAACATCCCGTGCGGAGGGGGCAGCGGGCATCCGGGCGGCACCTCCGTGCCCCGGCTCCGGGCGCTGGTTCTGGGGCGCAGGCGGAGGGCGGGGAAGGACGCAGCTCTGCGGTGTGGGTGGGAACCCAGAGGGACGCCTCCCCGGGTCTCTGTGGCTCAGACGTCGTGCGCCCAGCCCGTGAGACCCGTGACGTCAGGGTCTGGAGCCACCGCACGGGTGTGACCCGGTGCTTTCCGCCTCTCTCTCCCTCCAGGCCGCAGAGTAAGATGTCCCCTCCCCTCCCGGCGTGTCTAGAGGCAGCTGCCCCCCAGGCTTCTCCTGCTGCACCAACTCACTTGTAAGCGGGGCCCTCCTGGCGTTCAAGAAATCTTCCAGAGCCTGATGCATCGTTTACACTTATGCTGCTCAGGCCCCAGATTCTTTCTTTCAAGTTCATTTATTTTGACAGAGAGACAGAATGTGAGGGGAGGAGAAGCAGAGAGAGGAGAGACAGAGTCCCAAGCCAGCTCCGCATTGTCTGCACAGCCCAACGCGGGACTCAAACCCACGACCCGGGGCCTGAACCGAAGACAAGAGTCAGAGTCTGAACCTGCCGAGCCACTCAGGCACCCCCTCAGATGCTTCTTCCAGAGTTACTAACACAGCATCGCTCTGATCCCCAGCCATCCGAAAAACACGCGCCGTCCTTGGCCCGGGGTCCTCGTGCCGGCGCGGCCTGGGGTCCCGTTGGAATCCGGGAGAGGCACGGGGACCCACGTTCTCATGGCGGCCCCGAGGCCAGCCGGCAGGAGGCACCTTGGAGGAGCTCCCGTTGGGGGAGAAGCTGGATGAGCAGCCTGGGGACGGCCAGCGATGGTCGGAGGCTGGAGGGTCAGGCAACGGGGGAGGACGTGGGGGGAGGCAGCAGGAGCCCCGGCTGCGTGGACGGAGGCCGGAGGGTCAGGCGACGTGGGAGGAGGTGGGGAGAGGGAGCAGGAGCCCCGGCTGCATGGACGGAGGCCGGAGGGTCAGGCGACGTGGGAGGAGGTGGGGGGAGGCAGCAGGAGCCCCGGCTGCGTGGACGGAGGCCGGAGGGTCAGGCGACGGGGGAGGAGGTGGGGAGAGGGAGCAGGAGCCCCCGCGGCGTGGACGAGACGGCCCGCGCACCGGGATGGAGACGGGGTGGAGAGGTCTGTGCTATTCACATCTCCTACGCCCTGAACTGTTCCCCCAAACCCTGAGAGAGAGCCCTGACCCCCGGGCCTCAGCCTGTGACCCGGTTCCGACCCGCAGCCGTGTTACAGGTCATCCACTCCAAGTGAGGGCCCTCAGGTGGGGCCTGCGTGTCTGGGGTCCTTGTGAGAAGCGCCCGCTTGGGCACGCACGTGCCCGCGGCGGGGTGAAGACAGAGGCGGCCATGGGGGTGCGTCCACCCTCCGAAGGACACCGAGAATCACCGTCTGCCCCAGACGCCGGGAGAGGAACAGCTTCTCCGTCAGAGCCCCCTGAGGAGCGCGGCTGCTCCCCCTGGATGGCAGCCGTCTGGCGTCCAGACGGGAGGGATGGATTCCTGCTGCTTTCAGACCCCCTCCCCGCCGGGCTCAGAGGTGACAGGGCCCAGGACACGCGGGGGGAGCTGCCCGGGGCAGGGACACTGGAGAGACCCCTGTCACAGCAGTGAAAGGAGCGGCCGGCCCGGCCCGGTGAGGCCCCACTGCCGGAATGTTCCGGAGACCCCACTCCCGGCAGACCCCCCGTAACCGGGGAAGGCGTGCGCCCTGGGGATTCACTCCCAGCACACGTGGTCCTCACTCTCCTCCCAGGTGTTTGCACACGCGCTGCTCACTAACAGCTTCAGAGAAAAGACTGAAGGTGGAGAAGTGTCTTTTTCTGAGCATTTGATTTTCCCAGATTAGTTAAAAATCTTTATTTTGAGAGAGACCACGAGAGGAGAGGAAGTAGAGAGAGAGGGAGGCAGCGGACCCAGAGCAGGCTCTGTGAGGCCAGCGCAGAGCCCAGCCTGGGGCTTGAACCCACGAGCCGTGAGATCATGACCTGAGTTGATGCTGGACATTCAGGCAACTTAGCCGCCCGGGCGCCCTGGGGTGAGGCCGTTGTCCTCGTGGCCTGGGCTGCAGTAACGGAACACGGATGGGCGTCTTCAACGACAGACACGCATTTCTCACGGATGGGAGGAGGCCATCTGAGATCCAGGCGTGGGACACTTCTGTTCCCCGTGGGGACTGTCCTGGCCTGAGGGGGACCGTCTTCTCCCTGTGTCTTCACACGGCGGAGAGAAACAGGGCAGGACGTGGTGTGTGCCTGTGGGGGACTTAAATAGATGCTAATCCATCCCAAGAACCCCACCCTCATGACTCCATCCCAACCTACTCGCCTCCCAAAGGCCCTTCCCCCACATACCCTCCCACTGGCGGTGGGGGGCGGGGTGGCAGGGATTTGGTGACAGACACACATAATCAGCCCACAGTAGCCAGGAAGGTGTCAAAGAGATTTAAATAATAACAAAAGTAGTCCATATATTTACCCATGTGGTTTCCGTGCCTGACATTCTTAATGTCTTTGACTAGACTGGTATTTCCCTCCGATACCGTTTTCTGTTAACACTTGTGCTGTGCAGATGGGCTCTCCATATGCTCCCTCAGCCTTCACGGCGCCTGCAGAAATGTAGCGACACATTCTTTCTGCCGGCACAAAACATTAGCGATACATCCTTTCAGCCGCCATACGCCTGGAAACATTTGTGGCTTCCTTGAGAGCTACTTTTGCTGGGTATGAAATTCCTGGCTGACAGGCCAGCGGGAGCTTGGGACGTAGGACAGCGGTTCTGGCCTTGCCCTGCCACGGTGCTGCGGGAGGAGAACCGGTTGTGTGAGCAGGGGTGCGGCCACACGGGCGTTGCTGCTGCCGTAACATCTGGTGCTCGGTGCGCACCTGTGTGCTCCGAATGTTGCCACCATTCTTGTGCAGACAGGTGCCTTTGGCCGGGGACAAATCCGAGCGGACGTCCCTCTGCCGCGTCCCTCACGGAGCGAGAACACGACGGTGGGGTTAGGTCCTCTCCGAGGCCACTTGGAGTCATCCCAGCGCTGTGCGCCCGTGTCCGACGAAGGCGGACATGTAGCAGGTCTGTGCGGAACGCTGAATGTTCTCGGAAGAAAAACGACCCCAGATTCAGCGCAGCTGTTTCAATACGGCCCAGAACCACGCAGACGCAGTTAATAAACAGAAGAATTTTTTAATCAAGTCCTGAGACAGGATGTATGCACTTTCTTATTGATTACAGGCTTGTGAACGCTTTGTCGAGAAAGCACGCCTGCTCCGCTCTGTCAGGTTTCTATGAAGCAATTTAATCTGGAAAACACTTACCTTATATTGTTCTTTCTGTTTTATGACTTCGTCCTACAGTAGATCTTTGCAGCCACAAACAGAGCCGCATAATTGGGTTTTTTTCCTTCCTGGGAGAAAAATGTGCTTTTTGTTCCAAGAGGTAATAATTCTAGACAAAACTTAGCCATTTTAATGGGGACAAGTTCTACCAAAAAGTAAGAAGAATAAAAAGGCCAGTTCATGGGCACGTGTGCCCCTTTGGATCTAAAACATCGTGGCGACCTGAGCAGTACGTACGGTGGCTCGAGCTTTCTTGCACACTCACAGAGAACGGGCCTTCTTGCACACTCACAGAGAATGGGCCTTCTTGCACACTCACAGAGTGCGTGGACCTGACCGCCAGGTGCGTCTCGGGCATCCGGAAGCGCCCCCTTCTCAGCCGTGGGAAAGGGCCCGGAGTTCACACCCAGAAGTGACTGAGCGCACTGGGCCACTGCGTGTCGGATCCAGGACATACACCGACGTGAAAGATGCGTAAAACGATCACACGAATGTTTGCTCTGGACGCGCTTTCCTCACGACAGGAGACGCAGCCGGTCTTAGTGTTGAGGGTACACTGACCACCGTCCGACACTCCGGGCAGTCGCCTGGCTCCTCCCGGACCCGCACGGGAACGGCGGCTTCCGTGGAAGTCCGCGCTGGGGTCGTGGAGATTGCCAGGGGACCTCACGGAGGAGGGGGCCCCACGCGGAGCTGGCAGACAGCCAATCAGCTCACTCGATGAAGACAAGCCTGCCTTTTGGTTATTTCGGGAAGATTCCGGGAAGATTTTTCTCTAGGATGTGAGGATCAACACACCAGGCGAGGAGGGCTAGCGGGGAAATCGGAGTGATTTTATTTATTCTTTTTTGGAGGGGAGACTGGCTCGTTAGCAGCCGGCTGAAGGGTCATAGAAAGGGTGTGTCCAGGAAAACCCCCTCCCCCGGACAGGAGCTTGTAGGGGAGGCCTCCGCGGGGGTGTGGACGGGCCCGCGTGGGCCTCGGGTCCACGGGCGCAGCCACTGGGGGGACGCCCGCCTGTCTCGTGGCCTCTCAACCCCGGGCTCGGACGCCCCGCCCCATCCTGCTGTCGCTCGGGCCCAAACCGGCCCAGAACCGGCCCTGAATCCTCATTCCAACCCGGATACACCCTGCCTCATGGGCGTCTGTCTACACAGCACCATTGGCCTGTCGGTTAAAACCCTGCACGGACAGCTCCGAGCCGCCGCGGCGCCCACCTTCTTGGGAAATCATGGCGCTTGGAAGGACGTCTGCGGGTTCTCGGAGGTGCCCACTCCGGGGCCCTTGTCATTCATCCCGTCCGGGCTCCCGGGGCCTGGGCGCGTCCTGCCCGACGGCGGCCCCGCGCCGACCCGGGAGCCCGGCCCTCCTGACCCTCGAGAGCGCCTCTCAGCACCTGCCGATGTTCAGCTTCTTCCGCAGAGACGGAGACATCGCAGACCCCGGGTCCCGGACGGGGCGGGGTTGGCCCCGGAATGTCCCCGGCCGGGGTGGGGGTGGGGAGGTGGGGACTCGGGCCTGAGCCCGGTTTATGCGGAGCGGGTGTGGGAGGAAACACGCATCCCCGCAGCCTCCGCGGAGGGAAGCTCGCGCTGCGTGGACGGCCGGTGGTGTTCCTGCGAAATCGTCTTTCTCTTGCCGTCTCCGATTTCTCGTCTCTACGGCGGGCTGACGACGCACTGAGCGCTTGTGACCAGGGAACACGGCCTCAGACTCGCTTGTGAAAATGGTGCAAACGCGCAGGACGGAACCGAGAGCTCGCAGGCGCCCCGGGCGGCCGGTGGGGTGAGCGCCACCTGGTGGGCTCGAGGGAAACGGCAGGCGCGGCGGGACCCAGCCCCCGCCAGGACCCGCGGAGACCGTCCTGACCTGCTGGTGTCTGAGACCCGAGGTTCTGCAGACCAGGCCCCTGCATCCGTTCAGTCCAACCTGCAGAGGGGACGCGGCCCCCTCCAGGGCGGTTTGGAGGGAGCCGCCGCACACATTGTTCACCCCCGATCGTGGCCCTGGCGGGGGAGGCAGTGGCCTGGAGTGGGGAGCCAGCAGCTGTGATCAGAGGACAGCCGGACGTGACCTTCGGGGCTGGTGGGCGGCCTCTCCGCCTTGTCCCTCTCAGCAGGGCTGTCAGTCTGTTTACCACTGTGGCTGTGGGTGAGTCTCTGTGGCTGCCCAGGGTGACATTTCCTGCCTCGGCCCACCCCCACCTTTACCTTTGCCCGGCGTGGACAGCTCTTCCCGCAAGGATGTCTCTCTCTCCCGCTTGGCACCTGCTGGCACAAGGCGATCCCAGTGGGCTGGCCCCTCGGCCCGGGGGCTCGGGTCAAAGCTTTGGAAGCTGGGGGGATAGCTCTGAGGCAATTGTCCAGGCTGTGGGCTGTCGGGGCCACACAGACACCCATCCATCCGTTTATTTATGTATCTCCCCACTATCTAGGCATCCAGGCGTCAGGAACCTCTGTGTCTCTATCCGCCTGTCAGTCATCTATTGATGGGCCATCTAACTGTCCATCCATCCACCTGCTCATCTGTCCGTCTGTCAGTCATGTCCGTCTGTGTCTTACCGTATCCACCTGTCATCCATTTATGTGTCATCTGTGTATCCACCTGTCACCTATCTGTCCGTCCATCCACTACCTCCCCATCCCTCCAGCCACCCACTTGTAATCCATGCACCAGCCATCTATCATCTATCCATCCATTTATTTGTCAGCTACTTATCCATCCATCCATCCATCCAATCCATGTATTACATATGCATCCATTATCTATCTCTATATCTATGTATCTATCACCTATTTATTTACCATCTATCTGTCTCCCTATCCGTCCATGCACCCACGGACTATCTGTCTACTGATCTATCCCTCATCTGTCCCTGCACTGGCGGAAGGAGAGAAAAGCAGCAGATAGCAGGCTGGGGTGCATGCGTGTTTGCACATGTGTTTGGTGAGTTCCTGCAGAGCCCTGCAGGGTGTGAGGGGGGCGGCGTGTGCACCCCGGGAGGAAGCATGCAGTGTGGGCAGAGCTCAGTGAGAGCACAGACATCCGGGCGTGTGAGGGAGGGTGCTGGCCTGATGCAGCAGCAGGGGTGAGTGCAGGGGGGCCTGATGCAGCAGCAGGGGTGAGTGCAGGGGGGCCTGATGCAGCGGCAGGGGTGAGTATGGGGGAGCCTGATGCAGCAGCAGAGGTGAGTGCAGGGGGTCCAGATGCAGCGGCAGGGGTGAGTGCGGGGGGGCGTGATGCAGCGGCAGGGGTGAGTGCAGGGGGGATGCAGCCCAGGCGGCCTTGCAGGGCAGCTAAGCGCCTGGGCTGCTTCTCTGTGTCAGATGGGGCCACGGGGGATGTCTTTTTGGCACTTTTAACTAATTTCTTCTTACTGAGCAGAAATCCACGTAACGTCACATCGGTCCTTGTACACTGAACAGGAGGTCACGCTGGATGGGGCCTCCCGTGTCTGCTTCTCTCACTGGGCATCATGTCTTCAGGGTCCGTCAGCTCTGTTCCTTCTCACGGACGAGTCCTATGCCCCCGGGAGGCCTGCGTCACCTTTACGTGTCCATCTGTCCGTCCGTGGACCCTCGGGCCACTCCCCCTGCCTGGCTGTGGGAGGGGGAGGGGCTGAGCTCAGGCTGGCTCCGTGTGGATGGACAGGGGGCGCGAGGGCCCGGGCCAGGGGCAGGGCAGTGCCCACCCGCGGGTGGTGACCAGGGCGGGGGCAGGTCACGGCTGCACTTGGGGTGCGTTCCGGAGACGGAGCCCCCAGACCCGTCGGCGGGCCGGATGTGGGTGGGAGGGCAGGGAGGCTGGCGTGGCCCCCGCTTTCTTCCACGTTGGAGGAGGAGCCAGGAATTCGCTCCCGCCTCAGTGGGAAATGCCTTTTTCCAGCGGGCGTGAGAGTCCGGGGAGAGGAAGTCGGGGCAGTCACAGCGCCGCCCCCGGGTCCGGGCCCCAGGCCTGCGGGAGCGGAGATAAACACGGCGGGCGGCAGCCGGGGACAGCTGTGCGCTCTGTCTGTCCCCGCGGCCCCGCCCGGCATTCCACAGCTTTCCCCCGGCCTCCTGGCCAGCAGGGCGTCTCGGGCGGGGGGGCCGCGGTCTCAGTCTCAAAGCCTACAAGTGCCACCGCAGGAGGGGGGCTGAGGGGACCCACCTGGGGGACGTGTCGCTCACACACGGCCCCCGGGCCAGTGCAGGGACACGCGGGCCCGGAGCCAGCAGGGGTGAAGCCTCCGGGCCTTGATGCCTCCCCGCGGACGGACAGCTCAGTGCCTTTTTAAGGCACCCACGCCACACCCTCCTGACC
Source organism: Mungos mungo (assembly GCA_004023785.1). Taxonomy (NCBI): domain Eukaryota; kingdom Metazoa; phylum Chordata; class Mammalia; order Carnivora; family Herpestidae; genus Mungos; species Mungos mungo. The sequence goes on from PISW01015560.1 coordinate 7,826, forward strand.
TGCCCGGCCGTGACCTCGGCCCCCGGGAATGTGGCACCTTCCGAATTGGAAAGGAACCCGCCCGCCCTCCCGGAGACTCAGAGGACCCAGCTGCCCAGAGCGAGGGGGGACCCCACACGCCCCGGCCATCTGCGGAAAGCGGATCCGTGCATCTGCGACCCTGGGGCCTCGCCTCTGCCTCGCAGCTGTCGGGGCCGCCGTGTTGGTGTGGTCGCCGGGAGACGCGGCTGTAAATAGGGCCGGGTCAGCTGGGGCGAGCGGCCCGGGACCAGCTGCTGTGAACGCTGGCGTCTCCGGCCCGGAATAACGCGGCCGCCATGGCCACGGCGCCGCAGGCCCGCAGGGACCCCGGCGGCGCTGGAGACGGGCCCACGGGCGGCCACGGGCCCCGAGCGCAGCGCACGCGTGCTCTCTGCGGTGCCGCACGGCTCGCTGGGGCGGCCCCCTGTCCTTCGCAGGGGGGCTGGGGCCAAGTGGCCCCGAGTGTGGGTGCTGGGACACGGAGCCCGGGACGTGGGCCACGTAGGGCGTGGAAAGTGCAAGAGGCGTTTGTGGAAAGTGTGGCGCTCGTTGGAGGAAACCGTGGAGGTGGCGGGGAACGGCTCAGAACGCCCCGCAAAGACCCACCCGGGGGCGACCTCGCGGCACAGGGCCCGAGGCCCCGTGCAGGCCAGCACGCCGGGGCTCTCTCTCCGGGGCTCCCCCACAGCAGACGCGGAGCCCGGCAGCTCCGGTCCCCCTGGAACCCCGGGACCTGGTCCCGGAACATTCCAGACCCCAGAAAACATCACAGACCCTGTGTCCCCAGAGAACTGTCCCTTGGAGGGGTGTGGGGGGCGAGCACTCAAGACACGTCCTCGTGAGCTTCCTTTGCCCGGTGAGCCCAGCACCTGTCCTTACCACCCTCTCTGCTCCACGGGGCCATGAGGCCGCCGCGCGGACGGAGAGAAAGGCCCAGGGAGGGCACACAGCGCTGCGACACCACCCGCGGTGAGGGCCCTCTCGCAGGAAGTCACCCTGCCGGCCCCTGGAGGCCCAGGCCGTGCCACGCACGGGGACGCCGCAGAGACGCCCAGCCGGGCCCCAGGACCGTGTGCGGGGCCTGCACTGGGCTGTGGGGCGCAGACTCCAGCGTGGACGGGTCGTCCGTCAGGAGCCCACAGGCCGCATGACCTCTCCTGCCAGTGGGGCCTGTCCCTCCAGCCGTGCTTCGAGACAGGCCTGAGCTGAGTGCTCCTGTTTCCCGATGTCACGGCGTTTCCTACAAAGGCAAACAGCAATGTCTCAGGAGCACAGAGCTGTCTGGCCTCAGTCAGGGTCACACAGCATGTGTGAGATGCCTGAGGTTTTCACAACAAACGACCACAGACTGGGGGGCTTAAGTCACAGAGACCCGTCCTCCCCCAGCTCTGGAGGCCAGACGTCTGAGATTCAGATGGGGCAGGACCCCTGAGATCCAGCCAGGACCCCTGAGATCCAGCCATGACCCCTGAGATCCAGAAGGGGTAGGACCCCTGAGATCTAGGTGGGGCAGGACCACTGAGATCCAGGCGGGTCAGGATCACTGAGACCCAGACAGGACCCCTGAATTCCAGGCATGACCCCTAAGATCCAGGCAGGACCCCTGAGATCCAGCCAGGACCCCTGAGATCCAGGCAGGACCCCTGAGATCCAGGCAGGACCCCTGAGATCCAGGCAGGACCCCTGAGATCCAGGCAGGACCCCTGAGATCCAGGTAGGGCCACTGAGATCCAGGCAGGACCCCTGAGATCCAGGCAGGACCCCTGAGATCCAGGTAGGGCCACTGAGATCCAGGCAGGACCCCTGAGATCCAGGAGGGACAGGACCCCTGAGATCCAGGCAGGACAGGGCTGTGCTCCCTCCAGAGGCTCAAGGGGAGGGTCCTTCCTGCCTCTTCCAGCTTCTGGGACCACAGGCGCCCCTGGACTTTCACCCGCGTCCCTCCCGTCTCTGCCTCCGTCTTCATGTGGCTTCTCCTCCATCCGTGTCTCCTGTTCTGTCTCTTACAAGGACACCTGTCATTGGATTTAGGGCCGCCCTGATCCCAGAGGACCTTATGTCAAGATCCTGAATCACATCTGCAGAGACTTTGCCCTGAGAAGACTTGTGTGCCGGTGACAAGGGTGAGGATGTGGGCATCCAGGGCCGCATGCAGCCTGCCACATCCCGGGAGGCTGTCCCCCCGCTGGGAGGGCCGTGGTGTCTGTGGTCTGCCTTATAAGGACACCAGTCCCTTGTGGGGGCTCCACCCTCGGGTCTGATGACCCCCCAACACCCACCTCCTTAACAAGCCCTCAGAGCATAACACCTGGCTCTTCCCCGTAGATGGGCATCACGAGCCCTCGGTCTGCCTGTCTTGAGGACCCCGGCCCGGCCCACGGGCGTTTCTCCTGCAGACGCGCTTCCCACGCCCGTCTTGGGGGCAGGTTACAGGCTGTGATCCGAACGGGCCGCTGTTCACGGCGTCAAACCCCGCCCTCAAGTGTGACCCTGAGGTCCTGTCTGCTCTGCGCGCTCACGGCCCCACACCAGCTGCCTGTCCCCATTTCTCCTCCGGCGCCTGGAACGTTCTGTTACGAGCCTCCCCCGCGCCCCTAAAACCTGGCAGCTTCTGCTTCCATGAGGCATTGGAATCACGCTGTTAGTTCATCAGGCCGTCAGCATGTGTTTACGGGAGCAGCGTGGGGGGCTTGGACGGCCCCGGCTCCCGGGCCGTGAGGGGGCCGCTGGGGGTCTCCGTGCAGATGGCGGGGGGAGGCTGAGGTCTCGGGTTGCGAGCAGGGCTCACGGCGACCTCAGCCGGGGTCCTGAGGCCCCTCAGCAGGTGGGAGCACTGAATCGAGGCAGGATTGCCACGTGGGCGGGAAAGGCCACCGTCCACTTGGAAGAGACAGAGCGGGTGCACACAGGCCGCTCCGGACGCGTGTTCTCTGTCCCAGGTCGCCCGGGGCCCGGGGAGGCCGGCGGGCTCTCTGCCTCAGGCCCTTGCTGGCTCAGGCCACCCCGGCCCTCCCGGCCCCGGAGTCAGCGTGTGCGCCTTGCTCCGTGAGCACGGGTGAGGAGCCTCCCGTCTGACCTACGGCTTCAGCGAGAGCGAATCATGCCCTGGAAGTGGATGGTCAGCTTCTGGAAGGTGAACCGACCAGGCGTGAGAATAGAGTTACCCCCAAACGGGGCAGAGTCGGGCCAGGCTCCGTGCAGGTGTAGACGACCGGCCGGACTCGGTGCCTCGTCCACACCAGCGACCCCTTTGCCTTCCTGTCTCTGCTCTGGGGTCGGGGGAGACGGGCGTGACGCCCTTCACGGTCTCAAGTACCGAGTGTGTGTCTGTATCGGGGGCGCACTGTCCCCCCCAGGTCAGCCCCGGGCAGGCCATGGACCTGCTCACGGTGCTCACGTGGGTGGTTAGTCTGACCCCTGCCGAGCAGCGGCATGGCGCTTATTTCTTTTGAGACAGAGACAGAGAGAGACAGAGAGAGACAGAGACAGAGAGAGAGGGAGACGCAGAATCGGAAGCAGCTCCAGGCTCCGAGCTGTCGGCAGAGCCCGACGCGGGGCTCGAACCCACAAACTGTGAGATCAGGACCTGAGCCGAAGCCGGAGGCATAACCGATGAGTCACCCAGGCGCCCAACATGACACCAGTCACAGAGGATAAGGGCTCATCCGACGACCTCTGATTATGAGTTAGCTGCTCGTGTGTTTGTTCGGGCAGGACATTTGTCCTGTATCGGTGTCTGAAGTCTGAGAAGATTCTTACGATAAACAGGTGCTTCCCATGAAGAGTTCGCTTTCTCCCCGGTTGGTCATAATGGCGTTGGGGTTTCCCGTTTCCGAAATGTTACATTCGCTGTTACATTTCTGAAATGTTACATTCGCTGATGCCCCCTCGTGAAGGGACGTTACAAGAGAAACGTCCAGAGACGTGAACTTGCACGTCCCCCCGGCCCCCGGATGTCTAGATGCGTCAGTACGATTTTGGTCCCCGTGACGTCTTCCCTCGTGGCCGTGTGTCTTGACGTCGGCGGAAGGCTTTCCCACATTCGGCGAGTTTCGTGGTCTTCCTTCCTTTATTTTGTTCTGAGTTTCTTACAAGTAAGAATAAAAATCTCAGCCGGGGGACTCGTCCTGCTGTAAATGACTCAGCAGTGCTAGGGATGGGCTTTTAAGGAGCATTTAATTAAAAGAAATTAAATCTCCCTCATTGCATTAAAAAGACCCCAATCTTATGAAACGTCCTGCCGACTTTTGTCCCTCCAGCACCCGCTCCGGAGCACCATTAGGACGACGCCCGGAGCCCGTGGACGTTAACCTCGACCTCGGGAGATGGGGGTCTTTGATTAAGACTAGACACGGATGAAAGAACTCACCAATTTTCTCTAATTATGTTGTGACTCAGAATCCCAGCACCCCAGGTAGCAAGGATTCATGCAGATCTGAGACCAAATACCTCGTTTCTGAGTGAGCCACCGCGTTCGGCTGCAGCTAATTATGAGAATGAATCGGGGCGAACGCCGCGCCCCGTGTTTACTTGTGGCCGGCGAGCCGACGGTCACCGTGTGTCCTCTGCTGATGCATTGTGGGAAGATACACATCACAGCACGATTTCTGAGTGCACAGCTCAGGGCCCTAAGCACATTCACATTCTTGGACAGACATCCCGTCCATCCCCTCCAGAACCTTCCGTCTTCGCAGCCTGAAGCTCTCTGCCCCCGAGACGCTGGCTCCCGGCCCCGGCCCCAGCCTGTGGCCCCCGTCAGCCCTCCGGGAACACCACCCTGCCCGCCGCCCCACGGGCCCGGACACACGGCGGGCCCGCCCTGGAGGCGCCTCGGCAAACACGAGAAATCCTCTGTGGCCGCGGTCCCGGCAGCCGCGGAGTCCGTGGTCCGTCTCCACTGGGCTGCGGGCGCGGCTGGTGGGCGATCTGGTTCTGCGCCAACCCTGCGGGCGCCCCGGGGCGCGGCCCGCCTCCCGCGTCACAGGGCCGTGCTCGGGAACACGGCCAGGGCACCCTCGGCCGGCACCCCCACGCCCCCCGCCGCCGGCGGCCCTGCAGGCTTCCCGAGACACGGGTCCTCCCCGGCCCCATGCACGGAGGCCCCTCGGCCGGAGTCACACTGCTGTCCTCACGAAGACAGAAAGGAGGGCCTCGGGTTAAACAGTAACGAGGCGCTCCTGTCCCGTCGTACAAGCAATCAGGACAGGGTCCTTGTAGAAGATTCTGGAAAACAATCAAGGAAACACACCCGAGGCAACAGTAAGTGTGAAAATCACCCCACCGCCCAGAGGGGGTCTCGGATACAGACGCTGCTGTTCTGTCCCACAGACTCGTAGGTCCTGGTGCCTCCGTCTGGGGACCCGTCCGTCACAGCCACACACACCCACACCCACTCACACACACACCCGCACACCCCACTGCACAGGTGGACGTTTTTGCCACACTTACCAGGAATGCTTATATCTCCGGAATGTTCCATCAACCTGTATGGTGCGCGTTCTCCTTGCGCAGAAAATCTTGGCAAACGCTTTGTGCACGAAGTTTCCACGTGTGGCTGCTCGGTGGTTGGTCCCACAGTTTGCGTGCGGCCCGGCGTGTTGCTTGTTTCCAAATTCACATCATGAATGGCTCCGTGAGGAAGGTGCCCGTGTGGGGCGCTGGACACGGCTCCGCCTGATGACTTGGCAGCGGGGCCTGGGAGCAGGGACCGGATGCAGGTTCCCGAGGCTTCGGGCGCCAACGGCCACGTGCTGCCCCAGCAGGCACCCGAGTCCCTGCAGCCGCACAACACCGGCCCCCACGCTGCCTTATCCGCTCCCCGATGCCCGCCGGCCTGGGCCTGGGTCCGTAGCAGATTCCCTGGGCGGCTCTGACAGGGCCACGGGCAGGGAGGCCTAACAGCAGGGACTCCTCCTCTCCAGGTGGAGGCCAGAGTCTGAGATCCAGGCAGGACCCCTAGACCCAGGCAGGACCCCTGAGATCCAGGCAGGACCGCTGAGATCCAGGCAGGCAGGACCCTTAGACCCAAGCAGGACCCCTGAGATCCAGGCAGGACCCCTGAGACCCAGGCAGGACCCCTGAGATCCAGGCAGGGCTACTGAGATCCAGGCAGGACCCCTGAGACCCAGGCAGGGCCCCTGAGACCCAGGCAGGGCCCCTGAGATCCAGGCAGGGCTACTGAGATCCAGGCAGGACCCCTGAGATCCAGGCAGGACCCCTGAGATCCACGCAGGACCCCTGAGATCCAGGCAGGACCCCTGAGACCCAGGCAGGGCCCCTGAGATCCAGGAAGGACCCCTGAGATCCAGGTGGGGCAGGACCCCTAGACCCAGGCAGGACCCCTGAGACCCAGGCAGGACCCCTGAGATCCAGGCAGGGCAGGGTTGTGCTCCCGCCAGAGACTCCAGGGGAGGGTCCTTCCTGCTTCTTCCAGCTTCTGGGGCTCCAGGCGTCCCTCCCATCTCTGCCACTGTCTTCATGTGGCTTCTCCTCTATGTCTGCGCCTCTTCTTCTGACACAAGGACACCTGTCATTGCATTTAGGGCCACCCTGTTCAGAACGGGCTCACATGAACTTGAGTACGTCTAGAAAGACCCTATTTGCACTAAGGCTCCTTTCACAGGCCTGGAAGTTACCTTTCTGGGGGCCCAACTGATGCCATATTGTTTTGCATTTTCTGGGATCCCCCGTGGGCTTTCAACTTCTGCAGTCGCGAGTGGAGTTTCCCCGGTGAAGCATCCGTGTGTGTGTTTCTACCCCGAGCTGCCCCTTGGCTGAATGATTACGGCTTTCGGAACCAAACTGCCCGGCGCCGTCGCTCGCCTTGTGATCTCCCTTGACATTTGCGCATCTAGAGGTTTCGTGTCGTCGGAAATACGGGTGCGGAAGGTCCTGCCCTTGGGGACTGGAAGGCCTCCGGACCCGGGACACGCGCCAGCACCCTCGTGGGCTTTCGTGGGGTCCTCTGCTCTCGGCCCCGACGCCCTCTGTGACAGGTCTGTGACGCGTCCGTGACGCGATGGCCCTGCCCCGGCGGGGACGTGTCCGGGACGTGCGCCGAGTGTCCGTTCCGTCACCTGCTGCTTCCGCACCGCCGGCCCCGTCTCGTGTTTGCTTCAGCGCTCAGAGCACCCGGCCCGGGCGTGGGGACTCTCGCAAGCCAGTCAGGTAGGAGCTGGGCAGACACGGGCCTCTGGCTGCACAGAACTCTGGGTCCGGCCGGGGCTCCCGAGGGGGCGGCCTGAGGTGACATCATGGCCGGTGACCTCCAGGTGCCACCCTGTGGCGTTTGCTCTCCTGCTTCTTGGGACCCCCGGGGACGGCCCTGCTCAGCCCCCCGGGCCCTGCTGGGAATCCTGGTAAACTCACTGTGGGCAAAGGCGTTAATGGCCGGCCCACATCTAATGTGTTTTGCCATCCAGACAGGACGCTGTTTGGACAGCTGCCTCTCATTTCTTCCCCGGAGAAGAAAGCACAGGGTTTCAGGCACCTGGGGGCTGCCTGGGGAGGGAGGGGGAGGCTTTCTGGATGCGGCGGGCGAGGGGTGGTGGTGCCCCTGGTCCCCGAGCCCCTCCACGTAGGTGGCTGCCGGCACTGACGCGCAAGGGGCCGGCCCTGATGGCTGCAGCGGTGGCGAAAGATTTATCACGTGTGTGGCTTCCGAGCCGGGGAAGGAAAACAGTGTGCAGGGGGGCCGGGCGTTGCAACGGGGGCGGGGGGGGGGGCGGTGCAGGGAAAGCGTTCCTCTCTCCCTCTGTGGTCTCATGGCCATGCCGAGCTCCGGTTGGTAAACTCATGTTGAGTTCATGGGAGAGACAGAAAGTGCTACAGAAACAAAATAATATATAACTGCTGCCTGGGAACTGGGGGGTTCCCAGTAAAACAGCCTGGCAGGGAGCGGCAGGGGGAAGAACAGAGACACGGACTCGGGCTGGTCACGGAAGTGCCCACGAAGGGGGAACCACATTTAGGCCAACAGCTGGCACGCCAGGAGGAGCCAGCTAAGTGCAGGGAAAAGCAAACGAGGCAGAAGGATCAGGATGTGCAAAGACTCTGAGCTGGGAAAGAGATGGGCGCATCGTGAGATCCAAGGTCACAGGGACCTGGCAGGCCGCGGGAGCCGCCGGATTTCATGAGAAGGACGGAGGGAAGTAGATGGTACCGTGTCCAGCGGGGTCCCCTCCCTCCACGACACTCAGAACATGTGGACCTGGATGCAGGCGTCTGGTGTCCGAGAGGCGAGGGCGCCTGGTGGCAGGAGGGAAAACTGCGGCGTCGACCCCCTGGTCGGCGGTAACTGTCAGCCGCCGCCACGCACCCCGGGGCTCCCTGTCCCCACGGACGTGCGCGTGCAGCACGTTTGTACGGAGCTGACCACAGGGGACGTGACCTTGTGTGTCTGCCTCCTCTCACAGAGCCTCCTGTCAGGGACGTGTGTCCACGTGGCCGTGAGGGCGGTGCCCTGTCCCCTGCACGGCGGAGGGA